>JBBMOE010000042.1:2175377-2348899 GCA_037975065.1 Chaetodon trifasciatus | reverse complement strand
GTGACTGGAAAAACAGTAAGTAAGTAATTGGCAGGAAATGTTTTAATGTCCAGCCATCTGGCCAACAGCTGGTGCTTATGGCAAACTCAGAGCCACTGACTTGTTCAAGGGTTCTTTCTCTATATAGATTTACCTTAAGAATCTTCACCACCACCTTCTCATTATTGGTGATGTTTATTGCTTCAAAGACTTCACTGTACTTGCCACGCCCCAGCTTTCGCACCAACTGGAAGTCATCCTGGTTTCTGTGACAGAAAAAAAATCACAACCAAACATCAGCTGGGTTGAAGAAGAGTCAAGCAGCATGCTGCAAATGTTGTGTGAGGGTCAACAAGATATTTACCCCCATTCAACCACATGAGACTCATAGTCCCAGTACTCCCTGGGCCGATGAGTGTTGACCTCAGTGTACACTCGGGCCCGGCTCGGCACGGGTCCTGACATGTCCGACAGCTTGGCAGAGATGGTGGGGAGGCCTTACTGCAGCGGAGGACAGTTGGAGTACAGGGAGGATGGATGGGAGGAAGGGAGGGAGGGAGGAAAAGGAGGGAAGGTAGGGGATGAGGGGGGCTGATCCTGACAGGGCAAGGGGATTGGGGAGGGGGCTTTGCCTGAGGACGGGGGGGAGGGGCCACCAGGGGCACGGTGGGACAGCTTAAAAAAAAGTTTGGAGAGAGGAAATTAAGGATTAGAGAAATTAAATTTCTGATTTATACAACTACATTACAGGTGTCAATCACATCAACTGACAATGATAAGAAACAGAGAAACTTACACAAGGCGATGTTTAGAATTGCCTTAATACATGTATCAGAGTTGTCAGATTTCCTCCAGCTCTGTACCGCTAAAATCATTTGTTGACAATGAAAACAGTGAGCTGGCAGGTGAAAGACAAGCGAAAGCTAGCAAACCCTACAATTGCCACTACTGTTTAATTCTTATTCTTTAATTCTTCTTCTTCTTACAAAGTGAATGGTTACTTCAGATACATTACAATTACAATTAGTCATTTGGCAGACACTCAAAAATCTTAAATTGCTCACTGGTGAGAGTTAAGACAGAGCCTGAGATCAACAGGCAGATTAGTATACACAGACTGTTGAGGTGATGAGGGAGCTGAGCATCGAGCCAAAGCTCATAAATTTGCTGTAACCTTCGCCTATAGTCAGGATCTTTTGGTAGAAACCATACAGCTGTGACCAAAACATGCTACAGTGTTTATTTTACAAAGCGTTTTAATCACCACAGACTCCCAAGAGTATTGGCAACCTGTTGAATTACTAAAGCAGGAAGAGATAAGCTGTGCAATTATTGATCTAATTCAAACAGCCAAATCCATTCTTTGAATGACACACCACTGATAGAACCACCAGAGTAACTCAACACTTTAATCTCTTTCCAGCCCAGGTCAAGCAAGGAACACTGAGCAGAAAAGGTTTTCCAAATATGTGTGAAATAATAAAGAAAACACGGACAGTATCTGCTTTAAAATGCTTCCTTATGACACACACAAACTATAGCACATTCACACAGCATTTTTACAAACTTGGGATAAGAAATTATCTTCATTGTCCTGACTGGTGGCAAGGCAAGTTTCCATCAATGGAGTACTACTGCTGGACCAATTCCATTTTGGATTAGACAGTGTGCATACAGTCGAATTTGACCATGCAGCTTCATTTTAATTGTCGTTCAGCCACACTGAATTATTCCACTAACCGTTACATTAGCTCACACATTAATCTGCACTTTATACAAAATTTAAAGAGACAATGAACCAGGTTACTAACAAAATATTAAACCCCATGTGGCTTTGTGCTCGGCCGCTCGAAAACAGGTTATCTGAGGCCAGCGTGTCAAAATAATGAGAAATTTGTAAAGCCAGACAGGAACGCTAAATTTCCAAGCGCATTTTCTGCTGTTCTTTAAGTCGCATGCGTAGTTGCATTAACCCGTGATATCCGAATCACACCGTTGCTATTTTATTTCATGACTTACTTTTATCTAACGTTATTTATTTATATTATATTACCGTGGATATTAACAGAGCAGCTTGCAACAGAACATCCTAACTTACTTTGACATGTAAAATCTTCGGTTATCGTACGTTTGTGATCACCTTAACCCCGACATCATTGGATACGTTATCACCTTAGTTAGCCAGCGCAACCCAATAATAAGGACTGCTTTGGCCATAGCCTCGTTGTCGTTTACTTCCGGTGAGAAAAGCAAGGGCAAATTGTACGTTAACGTTCATAACACATTTTTGTTAGCTTCACATCCACAAAGACATCGCCATCATGCAACATAAATAAAGACGTTCTCCTGATCGACAGGATCAACACCCCCATTCGGCTTTCACCTAACGTTATAGGTCGCGTTAGCTTACGCAGAGTGCACCAATCAACACAAAAATTTAATTAAACTTGAGCTTTCACATCAGCTCCGACTTCAACCGAAAGGCCCAATTATGGGTCCAAAACTTGTGTATCTCAGTTGAACGCTATCGTTTACACTATCATTTACTCCAAACGATGCGACATTCTAAGTATTAGGGTTATGCCGACATTCGCATAGCAGCTAAAGATGCAACGTTCATGATATAAGATGCTTTCGATTTGGTTTCTGGCAGTGATTAAACTAAGGTCAGCTATATTTCCCGATGTCTAAAAGGCAACATCTAATTAGTTAGCTAACTAAAGCTAGACCATACGTGTGGAATGGCTTTCCGTGTAAGCAGAAGGTGCTGCTAACTTCAGCTCAAGGCGGGCCCAAGTAGCTGGCATGCTAACCTCAGCCGGCTAACGTTAGCACACGCTACACTCCACAGAGAAAGTGAGTCGGCATTATCAACAGCTGAGAAACACTGGAGTAGATATTTACCCCCTTAATCAATTCGATGACCGAAATGCTTCCCAATAAGCTGAGTTTCGTCAAGCCAACGATCCTCGCCTCCCTCCGTCGCCGGTGTGTCTGTGCTAGTGAGTGATTTCTGCTGTATCAGAGACAATATGGCTGACCACCGCAACCTACGTCCCCGAGTACTGCAACGGAGGCCACGGAGGGACAAGCTTTTTTATTAACTTGACGGCATTATTTTGAACCTTACTGTCATTGTTTAATTTCACATCCAATGTGGAATTATGCTGGGGTATAGAGCTAACACGATATAAATACGTGACTGTCCTAACATTTGTACTGCACTGTATATCACAAGCCAAACAGCTACCGCCACGACTGAAAGTTTGAGTGTTGAAGGAGGGCAATGGAGGGAAATATAGTGAACGGAAAACCTGCAACTTTTCCCAGGGAATACAACATGTTACATAGAATATTGGCATATTAGTACAATTTTTCACGTCTAAATGTGTGCCCACTGAGTCAACATAGCATTAAATTAATTAAAAATTAATGAAAAACTGAATTGATAGAAGTGTACCTGGTGTTTCCCTTGATTGACATTAGCTGTTTTGGCTACTGTTTGATTAGCCAACTTCAGATCCGACCAAAACTTCCTTTCATTTGGCATATTTAGATCTTTGATTCCAGCAACATACAAAAAGGCTGGTTTGGATTGGTTTACTGATTATCATCCTTTTTTGGAAGGTTAATAATGACATCACAGGCATTTTTAACACCTCACTGGAGACATGTCACGTGCCAGCCTGCTTCAAGTCCTCCACCATCATCCCAGTTCCCAAGAAGCCAAGGACCACAGGACTTAATGACTTCAGACCCGTCGCCCTGACCTCTGTGGTCATGAAGTCCTTTGAGCGCCTTGTGCTCTCACACCTGAAAGACATCACTGACCCTCTCCTGGACCCCCTGCAGTTTGCCTACAGAGCCAACAGGTCTGTAGACGATGCAGTCAACTTGGCCCTCCACTTCATCCTCCAGCACCTGGACTCCGCGGGAACCTACGCCAGGATCCTGTTTGTGGATTTCAGCTCTGCCTTTAACACCATCATCCCAACTCTGCTTCAGGAGAAGCTCTCACAGCTGAGCGTGCCTGACTCCACCTGCAGGTGGATTACAGACTTCCTGCCGGACAGGAAACAGTGCGTGAAGCTGGGGAAACACATCTCCGAAGCAAAGACCATCAGCACCAGATCCCCCCAGGGCTGCATTCTTTCTCCTCTGCTCTTCTCCCTGTACACGAACAGCTGCACCTCCAGTCACCAGTCTGTCAAGCTCCTGAAGTTTGCAGACAACACCACCCTCATTGGACTCATCTCTGATGGTGACGAGTCTGCCTACAGGTGGGAGGTTGACCATCTGGTGACCTGGTGCAACCAGAACAACCTTGAGCTCAACGCTCTAAAGACAGTGGAGATGGTTGTGGACTACAGGCAAAACTCAGCCTCACCTGCCCCCATCACCCTCTGTGACTCCACTATTGACACTGTGGAGTCTTTCCGCTTCCTGGGAACTATCATCTCCCAGGACCTCAAGTGGGAGCCGAACATCAGCTCCCTCGTCAAGAAAGCACAGCAGAGGATGTACTTCCTGCGGCAGCTGAAGAAATTCAGTCTGCCAAAGACAATGATGGTGCACTTCTACACAGCCATCATTGAGTCCATCCTCACCTCCTCCATCACCATCTGGTACGCTGCTGCCACTGCCAAGGACAAGGGCCTGCAGAGAAGGTGATCGGCTGCAATTTCCTGTCTCTTCAGGACCTGTACGCCTCCAGGACCCTGAGACGTGCAGGTAAGATTGTGGCTGATCCCTCCCACCCCGGACACAAACTTTTTGAGACACTCCCCTCTGGCAGGAGGCTGCGGTCCATCAGGACCAAAACCTCACCCCACAAGAACAGTTTTTTCCCGTCTGCTGTCAGCCTTATCAGCAAGGCCCCAGAACCCCCCCCCCCCCCGACACTCTTCATACTCCACCTCTGCCTCAGCTGTCACATTGACACTACCATAACTCTATGCGTTACATTAAGGCTCAGCTTGGACTCCCTTCCGAAAAAACAGACTGCGCTTCTGTAACAAAAAAAAAAAAAAAAAAAGACTTGTGTATATATATTTATATTGTTATATCTTTTACTTATTGTTATATTTTCTACTATTGTTATATTTTTTACTTATTGTTATATTTTTACTTTTTTAATAGCTTCTTTTAATAGATGTGTCATGCACCAACCTCACCAAAGCAAATTCCTCGTATGTGTAAAATCGTACCTGGCAATAAAGCTTTCTGATCTGATCACAGACACTATGTCAATATTTTTTGCAGAGTTGAACTGTTTATTGGTCAAAGCAGTACCTGGATAAGCCAGGTAACCAGATAAGCAGTCATGGAAACCTATAGTTTACTGAATGTCACACATGGTTAGGCACAAAGATTATTAATGTCTTTCATGAAAGTTTCATTACATTTATGCTTTAACATTAATTGGCTAGGCTAATGAGGGCCTTCAGTTACAGTGCAAAATCTTCAAAAGGCCTATTAAATAAGGGACATGTTTTGAGCTGGGAATGATACACCTTGTTACTGACTGGCAAAAGTAGTGGCTGTATTACTCATGGGTGAGAACATGGTTGTTGTTACAGTTTCTAGAGTTGCCATTTCTGAGGGGTTAACATTGTTTTACAAATCAAGAAAGAGAGAAACATCACATTTTTGAATGTATCAATCAACATTTTCAAAAGACACAAAGCTTTAAATCAAGTATATTTCACAAATCAATCATGAAAACAATACTGACTATGTCCAAGAGGGGGTGCCCCAGCTTTCAAAAACATGGCACACTGTAATTCAGTCTGTTCATCTTCAGCAACTACCCTGAAGTCTAGTAGAAGTGTCCAGTCATTTACAACACTATACTAAAACATATAATCTACTTAGAATATTACAGTATTCCAACCTGCATTATGAACCCAAGGTGCCATATTTCAATCCATTTCTTCAGATACATAATGATGTTTTCTTTTACTTCCCTTGTATAGTTCCAATCAGCTTCTTCCTTAGATCTTTCACTTCACCATATTTGTGTTTTGTTTTTTGAGACATGTACTTTTAAATACATTTTCGAATTTTAGTATTCAAAATTTATTTTGAATTTTTAAGTTGATTGTAATCAAAAATGCATTAATCGAGGCAAAGAAAATCTAAGGGCAGGTAGAATTCTACTATAACAAGTGCACTGGAATGGAACAGGGTACACAACCAAAAAGAACAATGGGAAAGTGGTGGCAGTTGTAAATAAGGGCAGTCAAGAAATGTTTTCTTCAAGCCACCTTTAGGTTAACACACTTATCTGGCCAAATAACACCTTAATATGGCAATTTGTATGAATACAGCAATAGCCTGAACCATAGTGAGATTTATCTTACCCTTTTGGCAGCCACTAAGCCATTATCAAATGAGTGGCATGTTTGAGCTGGCAGGAGTATCACTTTGGCATTGCTCAATTAGAAACAAAGTTCAGGTGTCACTGTGGTGTTGTGCTTGGAGTGGGAGCAGGCACATTCATTCTTCTCTACCACACAGCAGGCAGGTCGAGGAGGTTGTTGAGGGCAGCAGGTTTCTGTCAGTGAGACCATTCATTGTGCTCTTTGGGGCCTTGATTGAGGATATCCTCTAAACAATTGCTCTGGGTGTTGAAACTGGTTCAAAGTTTTCAGACGTATATCAGACGATGCCTCCCATCCATCTCCCAGTTACAGGAGGCTCCAAGCACTGAACAATTGCATTTAGTGACTGTAAGATCATTCTTCATGTCTTGTTAAAATGCAGATCCACAGGCTTCCTTATAACAGAGAGTTTTTCCCATGCATTGTCACAACTTAATATATGTCGCTTTGTGTGGGTGTTTTTCTGTTCTCGAGGGGACAGTTATCTCCTAAACATCTCGGTCAAACACAGGCTACCTGTGATTACTCTGCAGCACACTCTGGGGTTAAGGGGAAGTTCACAGAGCTGCTTAATCATATGTTGGAAAAACTGGAATGGGAATATATTTGCCCTTCTAAAGAATCAGCTTTATTGTTTGAAAAAGAGCTTCAAGATAATAGATTGGTCATTCAGCGCACACAGAATCAATTTAGGATGGAAAAATGTAAAAATCAGTCAGTGGGTCTCTTTTAGAAGTACAGTATTTCACTAGGCAAAGATGAACTAAAGAAAACACAATGTCTCGAAGAAAGCTTTTGGGGCCATGATGGATGTCAGGCTGCTGCGGAAGTCTGCCTTTTTCCTCCCTCAGAGCAGTATGTGAAGACATATTGTAATATTATTTTGACAGGGGGAGAAATCAGGCCTCAGATTAGTCACCTTTCACCTCTGCATTAAGGACCGCCGCCCTAAGACTGAGGTAGAATGCATGAGCAGCAGCCAAGCAGAGAGCAATCAGAGCCCTGCCCTGGTGGACTGATATTGTCTGTACTAATGTCTCAGGTCATTCCACCACTTCCTCCCACTGCATGTTGGGAGGGAAACAATAGTCCCGAGAGTGTCCGTCAACACCATCGCCCATACAGAACACACGCCCACACATACACTCATCTGCTCTGTTAGACCGATGTGTCAGTGTGATATTGGCCTTACTGCACATAAACAGGCAGGGTTTGTCCACTTCTGATATACAGTAATGGAGGCTCCTTTCTTACCACAACTTGTAAATGTTAATTGTTTTGTTTGTTGTTAAGTTTGTTCTTGGTTGATTCTAAATTTGTGACAACATCATCTAAACTTAGGTTTCCTTACTCGCTTTTTTGAGCTTTCAACTGCATTACCCTGGATCAGGTGTCATCACATCACAGACATGAATTGTATATTCTGTATGCGTGTATTATTCAGTCTAGTAGTTTGCTTAATTTTCCAAGCTTTAGAAATAAAACTAACCCCCTTTGCCCCTCAGTCTGATTTCTTTTTGAAGAATTTTTGTTCTGCATTCTTACAAAGTTGCACACAGGTTCATATAAAGTGGCCGATAATAAAACTAAGTGCATTTCATTTTCATCATCTCCCAGTTAGCCAGTAAATTTCATCCGCTACTTTCATAGCACATGATATGGAGCACAAAGGTTGGACATTCTTGAGTGTCAGCTCATTCAAAGGTAACAGAAACTCAACATTTCTTATTTTCACATGATTATACACTAATCAAAACATCATTATGGATATTATATTCCATTTCTGCCAATAGATCCCCCTAAATCCCACACACTGGACCTTTAAGACGTAGTTATTCTAATGTCCACAAAATCCTTCTTTAAAGACAGTGTCAATATTTTTTATTGACAAAACCTAATTGCACCTTTGTAGTGATGACTGTAAAGGACCTGTGTTACGTTTGGCAGATGCTTTGCGATTTTACTGATCATGTGGCCTACATTGTTAACTCGCACTACATGTCTCAACTGCCATTTCTGCACAGCCAGAAGAACCTGCAACCTTTATGCTCACACTGCCGATTGACCATCAGCCCAACACATAAACAAAACAAGCATCTGCTGAGGGACCCTGTGGTCACCAGAGGGCCCCAAGGATGATCAAAATGTCCCACAAGGGAGCTTGAAACTCTTTGTGTGTGTGTGTGTGTGTGTGTGTGTGTGTGTGTGTGTGTGTGTGTGTGTGTGTGTGTGTGTGTGTGTGTGTGTGTGTGTGATTATTTCAGTCTCACAAAGGACAATATTACATTGAGCTGGCTCAGTAATACTACTGGTTTAATCAATCCTCACCGCTTCTCATCATGCACACTTGTTGTGGTCTGTGTGGGCAAGTGCAAGCTTGTCTTGACCCACCCTGGTCATACTGTGTACTGCTGTATTTTCACTCAGATCCACCTGTTGTGCTCTGCCAAGTAGCTCTCTCTCTTTCTCACTCTCTCTCCTCTGTGTGTGTGTCTGTGTTTGTGTGTGTGACGAGTAATACATTGGGTGAACTCAGTAGTAATGACTCTCCGAGTGAAAAAAGCAGTCAGTACAATCATTTAACCCATAGTAGCCAAATGCCTAGTAGGTCTGTTTCCAGCTGTTGGAGGGGTGCCATTTTGTTGTGTATGTCTTCAGATTGAAATTCTGACATGAACTTCATAGATTGCAGGAACATTCTTGCCACATTGTGTCTGTACAATATCAGAGGGTAGTTTCTAAAACAAATAATACTATTTGTTTCACTGTATGAATATTTTATATATATGGATATGCAAAGCAGTATCAAGACAACAGTTGTAGCCACAACACCTAAAGTACTACTACAATAATAGCCTATGAAAGCAAGCTTATTGGAATTTATTATACATTTGATTTAACGCTGACCAAAGTTTCTGATATGACAGAAATGTGATCTTCTAAGAGACCGATTTTTGATCGTTTGGGAATTAGACAGATGATCCATGCAAGCAAAGTGCACCTCCAATGACAGGTCATCAGGCAGAAATTCATTTTAATTATAAAACTAGTCGGGCAGACCAGATTGGGTGTACCCAGTGTGTACCCAGCCTGAGTGGGACAGCACTATTGATGCTACAGTGCCCCTTGCTGTGAGGCTGTTTTGCCTTAATTTCATGTGCCGTTTTGTCAAATGCAAAAACACCTGAAAATGACTTGGTGTAGTGCAGTGCACATTCACTTTGGCTATAGATATCCTGTAGCTGGGCATTGTTGTGCACCACATTCTTTTTACAAATAAACCCTCTGATAGTATTTCCCCTTAGAAAGTATACCACATCCCAATAAATTATGTAATAGTATTGGCTTAGAAATATTATCAGTCGAACACACAGACAGACAGACAGACACACACACACACACACACACACACACACACACACACACACACACACACTACTGTTTCTGGCCCTGTTAGTGCCTGTTTGGCTGCTGCAGAGGACTGGGCTGCTCCCTCCTCTCTCACTCCACCCATCAATGGAAAACATAAAAACATCATAAAAATTGGAAGCGGCCTATCCAAGGCTGCTGTCCCATGAAAGGTCCGCAGAGCATGTCCAATAGCGATTACCTCCTCTGACAGGGTTGAAGAAGGCAGTGAGGGGGTGGAAGGCGTCTGCCCTGTCATACAGTTGAGCTACAGCACCATAAGGGTCTGTTTAGGGCTAAGTGTGGTGGAGGGGAACTGTATCACAATCTTAGCCCTTCCTATTTGCCCTATGGTATCCTCCACTAATGCTTACCAGATGGGGCTGAAGATCGGGGAAGTGCCATTGAAGACTTGACAGATTAATTTATGTTCAGATGGAACTTTATACTGTCCTGACCACAGGGATATCACTAACTTTAATAAGAAACCAACCAGAGGTGGTTGCTGCATACTTCCCTTCTTTTCCTCCTCTGTATTATCTCCACCTTTGCAATCTTAGAACACTTTTTGGACAATAACATTACTTTTTGCCATATTTTTGGCCAAAGACACTGTGCACCTATTACTCTATCATCACTTGTGTATGTACTTATGCCTATTTATTCAGCCATCTGAGTCCATGTAAACATGTTTCTTCTTTCTCTGTGATTGTCCGTATATCACAAGCCAGTGCAACATAATCTGCATGTACACTTTTCTAAATTTCTAACAAATTGCTAGCAGTGTATTTATATCATATAACTCAGATTTTCTTACTATAGTACATGTATTCACTTACACTTTACCTGTACTTTACATTACATAAATATCTTTAATTACTTTATTGTGTCCTCCATGAGCTGCCCATTCAGTGAATTCATTGTAAAATCTGAGTCACAATAAAGGGACTCTGACTCAGAGTTTTGTTCAGCCACGCTTTCCCACCCAGGAATTAAAATAAGCACCAGCTGAGCATGATGGGCCATCTGGGCCCCGATTGAAGTCAAAGCTGGCATTGACCCAGGGCCCTGGGCCCCACAGGGAGGACCTCGGAAGGGTCGAGCACTCAGGCCTTTTCCTTCCTGTTCCTCTATGACATCTTCCTGCTTTGGGGGGCCTCTGGGAGCCATTGAGCAGGGTTCCACCAGGCCCTTGGAGCTGCAGGATCAGCTCACACAGCAGCTTCTAATTAGGCTTTAGCTCTGACAGGTGGAGAGAAACTGGAGGGTTGGGATGCTTTATGCAAGTGTGCAGTTATTTGTGCTGCCCCAGAGGACTGCGAGTGCAATAACTTTTCTTCAGAGGGGTGTCCCTGCAAACATCACTTCAGGAGATTCACGTTAGTCATACTGTGTTGTCAGATGTTTAAGATTTTAAATAAATATCATTGCTGGGTGCAACTCACACTATGTTAATAAGTACCTTTTGAGTGCTTTTGTAAGGAATGTTTATGACAGAAATGCAGAGGTTCTAGATAAAGACTAGTGTCCACAGATATGATGTTCTCAAAATAAATACAGAGATGTGTCACATGGACAAATGCCATTTTTCTATGAAAGCACAGCATTTAAAGAATATGTGTGCATATATCAGGTATAGCAAAACAACATGTATTGCAGTAGTACAAATCCAAAATACAGAACTCCAAAATGGAAGAATCTTAAATCAACTACTACACCCTCTTTCAGCAAAAAAAAAAAAAAAAAAAAACTCATACTGTAGACATTACTGTATACGTTAGGGATCATAAAGATTTTGCATGTTTTGCCCACTTACCATAAATTATCTATACTTAAGGGAACTGTTTTACATTTTGGGGAACACACTTATTTCGCTTTCTTGCTGAGAGTTAGATGAGAAGGTCAGTATTAGCTCACATCTGTACAGTAAATGCTGTAAAGTCAGCAGCCAGTTAGCATAGCAAAAAGACTGGAAACAAGGGCAAACAGCTATCCTAGGAATAGTCTGCCATATAACCTAAAATATATTGTTTTTATACAAATGATGCATAACAACTTGAATACTGAGCTTTATAGGTGTTGGTAGGTGGATTTTGTTACCTTTGGACAGAGGCAGGGTAGCTGTTTCCCTCTATTTCTAGTCTCATATTTAAGTACAGATGTGAGTGGTGTCAGTTTTCTCATTTACCTCAGCAAGAAAGCAAATAAGCACATTTCCCAAAATGTCACACAATTCCTTTAATATTTAGATTTATTTCAAGAAATACTACTTATAGTATAGTACAAAATACTGTTTTACATTTTTAAGTTAATTTCACTATGAAAATCAACTTGCTGAGTCTTGCTTGAATAGGGTAATCCATCACAGTGGACATCCTGTCTACTTTTATTTTAGCCACATCATGTGATTGTTGCAAGGTTAATGTGATGCAGATTTTTCAAATCAATTTTCTGGCATTCGTCCTTTAAGCACTTTTTGTTGCTTTTGGTGCATCCAGTTAAAAACCTTGGATTTCTATCAGTCTCTGCATGCATACTGATTCTCACACCTCGCAGAGCTCTGCTCTCTTGCTGTGATCTATAACATTAATTCATCAGCAGCTGTGTTTGTCTGGACACAGGGTGCTAGGTGATATTAGCTGTGACTGATCAACACCACATGTGGATCCCAACCCAGGAGATTTACTGCCAGAGCAGAGTCATGCCAAAGATCAGCCCTCAGATTTCTGTATTTTCCTCGATGCTGGTTCCAAGTGTTCATAACTTTGAATGCAGTGTTATTCATGAAAACAGAAAATTAGCTTCTCTACTCTCTGCTACTCATTGTGTTTGACTTGTCAAACATGAGAACGCACAAATTTGTGAACTCATCAATGTATTTTTAAAGAGGTGTTTTTCAGTTCCAACACCAAAGTTTAAACTCTGCTTCTTCCTCTCCATGGTTGACCCTGTTGGCATGGCTCCAGTAATGTACTACACTCCCTCATGGTCCCCATGAGTAATCATCAGTCACCACAATGGATCCACCAACACTAATTTGTGTCTTTCCTGTTTTGCCTTTACCTTTTCCCAGAGTTGACTCTGATTCATGTCTTCCTAACTGGCACTCTGCACCTACCACCCTGACAGGGCTCTCTGTGGTCAGATACTGCTGGGATACAACAATTTCAGTGAGAGTCCACTGAGGAAGAGATTGATTGCTTCCTCTGTTGAGATTCCTTGGCATTACTCAGACGAAGAAGGTAAACCTTCAGTGGAATTCCCCGTATACATTTCCTCTGCTGAGCTGTTACAGGCAGAAGATGCCAGTAATGTTAAGTGGTTTGGTCTTTCTTGGGTTCCATGCTGCCCTGAATTTACATGAAATCTACATGTGGATAACCCTATAAACTTTTAAATAATCAGGAAAATAGACATCTGAAAGGGTACAGTTGCAGAGCCTACTTTTTTGCATCTTCACTTATCTACACACTAAGCTTGCAGTGTTATAGGCTCAGTTCACACAAATTACATGCACACATTTTGTTACTTACCCCTTTACTGGCCATGCAAATAATAGTTTTGCAGTTATCCAAATTTTGAGATATTTGGCACTGAGATTTCTGTTTCTACCAAATACAGTGGGCCTGACTAGTCCACAAAACACTTTTCAGAAGGCAGAAATCTCAAGAGAGAGATATCCCAAAACCTAGATAAATGCAAATCTATCTGTGTGACTAGGCACGACTAGAGGGCATTTAAAAAGTGAAGGCATTATGTGTTGTTTGTTTGTTTGTTTTTTTGTTGTTTGTTTGTTTGTTTGTAAATTGGATGAACCAACTCTTAACTACACTGGCACAGGGGAAAAAAGAAAATAAGATTGTTCAGCTTGAGACAGCTATTGACAGTTCACACAGCATTGTTAAGGGACAATAATTCAAAATATTTTAAAATATGACTACAACTACAACTCAATGAGAACACTTTGTCTGCACTATTAATGAGAACTGTTGAAACCCCTGTTGCCATGCAAAAACACTGCAACCTTTAACTTCAAATACATTAGCATTACACTGAAGGCAAAATATGAGAGAGCCATGTCTATGTAAAAATAAATTTAATTTCAAAGTAGATTACACCATGTAATGAAAAGGCAAACAAAATAGTGCCCACAGATATGTCCTGTCGCACACAACTTCAAAACACCAGTTCAGGTGGATGGAGTGGTCGGTCCTCTCACATGTCACTTCTCAAGCTGCTCTGCTGCAAGCTGCAAGTCTGTTTGTGTTCCAAACTTCCCAAAATCATCTTAGTTACATCTCAAAGAATGATGCAAACTTGTGTGGGACTTTGTCTCATTTGTCCTTTATCCAGTGCAGTATATGAGGGGGAAGGCACCAAAAGCATCCTGTGTCTCTGATAGATCGTCCTGGACGGCAGTCACGCTGATGTTTTGGCATTAAATATCTAAAGATTCACGATCAGATCATGTAAATTACTTGTCATTTCTCATAGGTAAGTTTGATGTATAGATAAAAAAAGACTATTTACTTAATTAAGCCTCAAACAACATCAACACAGATTTGTTATTGTATGATGTCAGATCATAGGTTGAAGAACTTTCTTCATCAAACAGTGATAGCTGTTTCAAATTCTTTGTTCTGAATTTGAATGTGAAGTTATCCTTTCATTTGCGTTTGGATTATGGATTGTTCCTTTCAGTTATAACAGGTGATTAGCATTATCCATGCTGCTTCTTGATTATAAGCCTTTCAGTAATCCAAGAGCAGTTAATGTTGTGTATTCCATGACCCATAGATTTCAAACTGTTGTAAGCATATTCATCATTAGTACAGTTCAAATAAAGATGGCAAAAACCTGTCTCCTGTTTACTGTTTACTCACTTCCCGTTTAAATAAGAAAATTCTGCTTCGAGATCAGGCCAAGAGATGTTCTGCTCCTGAAAGACCATTCATCATGTAGAGTTAGACTGTCTTTCAACAATCACCTTAACATGTTTGGAAAGTTAGTCATTAAGCAGCAGGCTGTACTACAGCAGCTGTACGCTCTAATGTTCTCACTGACAATATTCCCCTATGACATTAGGTAGCACACTGGAAAGACTTCCTCTATCTGCTAGAAACACACAGGTGGTTTTGGTGCCAATGCTCATATCCCATTCTGGGTAAAATGACCAATCAGCCAAACTCCTAAAACGTTAGTTAGCAGTCCAAAAAGACTGCTGAGGTGCTGAGATGCATCTAGACTCTAGGAATAGTCGGTGGAGGTCTGCTCTGAAGAGATCCAATCCTACTCCCAGTTTCATCGCCGACTTATTTGTCTTGCACTGTTTCCATGCATTTTCACACAGTCTCGTCTGTCTTTCACCTGTGAACAAAGAGGGAAATTACTGTCACTGTCAGTTCCAACATCATCACTGTAGGCCTATAGAAACTTTTTTGACAGAAACCCAAATTCTAATTTCAGAATGCAATTACATAGCTGTCTAGAATGGATAAAACCCCAGCTTCCTTTAAAGGATATCTGCATGTACTGAATGATATGGCACCTATAAATAAACTAAATCCCAACACAGAGATTTGAAAGCCAAGGGGGACCATGTCCATTTTACTGGGGTGTATGCAGCTCATTCTAACCCCACGGTGTCATATGACCTCCATCTCAAGAGGAACAGACTCACTCCAGTTTAACAATTTGACGTTGAGCTGCTGAAAAAGTCCAGTTGAGCAGAGATGTAAATGTACTCAAGCACAGTATGTCTATAGAATTGAAGAAGACTGCATTTTTCAAGTGAAACTCATAGATCCTTAAATTCTAACGTAAATATTGTAACAATGCTGAATTCATTGATTAAATATATATGACAGCATTAACTGACTGCTGCTAGCATACTGTTCAGGAGGACTATATTCAGACAAAATTATGATTTAAGTGGAGTTCTGAACGCACTAACCGGCCCTTCTTCCTTCACGATGAACGTGTTTAGAAATGTGCAACTTCAGTGGCCCCTCGTCTGTTCACGAAGGAACAAGCACGGTAATGCATTGGTGCGTATGTGTTCAGAAATATATGGGTTTTGTTGGAAATTCGGCACACATATTAACCACGTACAGCCCAAGTACATTTTATTCAACTAATCCCACCCTAAATTTCGCAATTGGCAGGAACAAACATGGATCCCTGGTTGTATTTCGTGCAGGAATGACAGGCAGGCGGATTCTAAAACCTGAAAATGCACAGTAAACAGCTTTGCATGGTACACTGAATAAACGCGGTATTAAATAGTCGACTTTGAGGACTTCTAAAATATGGAATAATAAATGGAACTTGTTACGCATGAGAGCCAAAAAATACAATTTAAAATAGCGCATTTTTGAAATGGAGTTTTGTGTATGGGTGACACCTGCCAGTGTTTTTCTCTGAGCGCAAACTGGATATTTTACCCCTTTCCGCTGATTGCTGAGACAGAATGTGCAGATAGTCCGGGGCTGTTTGCCCTCTCCATTCCCCTTCACCTCCTTGTAGACAGCACTAAGGCACGGCTGGCCGTCCTCCCTGCCGTCCCCGACCACCAGCACATTGGCCAAGTGTGAGATATAGCTGGAGGCCAGGCGCAGCGTCTCGATTTTGGAGAGTTTTCTGTCCACTGGCTCTGTGGGGATGAGTGTCCGCAGCGCAGTGAAGGCCGTGTTGACGTTCTGGGTCCGGTACCTCTCCCTGGCGTTGGCGGCGTTCCGCTGCCGCACCACGCCGCCGGACTCCCCCAGGTAACTCTCCCCCGCAGTCCCGCAGCAGCCGTAGCCCTGGTCGGTGCTGCCGTCGCTCTCGCTGCGGTTCCCCTCCTCATCGTCCGACATCAAGGTCAGGTCAGCGGGGTACGAGAAGGGATGCGTCGACACCGGCCTCAGCATAGTGAAAGCCATCATAGGTAGGAAAGCGTTTGACAGGGGAAGCCAATCCCGTATTTTCAAGTACAAAACAGCTGCATACAGGCAGGAACTGTGCGTAAAAGTCGCTGTAACTCCGAGATTTAGCCAGCAGAAGTCCCCAGTTTGTAGAGACACTTCCCTATAAGATGGTCCAGTGTGATAGTCTTCATGATAGGGAGGGTTCTTATAGCAGCGACAGTAGCCTCTCAGCTGTAAACGGAGGGGTGGAGCACATGCAAGGACTCCCATCCTCCCGAATGATTTGGTCCTAAAAGTCGCAGGCATCAGTTGAGTATGGTAAGGTGTGGACACTTACGTTACCTTCAGCAAAATCAGCCAGTAGCTTTTTCGAGTAGGGAGCGAGGACAAAACACTGGCAGATTTTATTGATGCATTCCTTGAAACTGCCACTTCAGGGGCATCATTTGGGATGGTGACCTTCAGATGCAGATGCTAACACACACGTTCAAATAATATTTGAATGTGTGCGTAAGCATTACACGTTCAAATATTATAAACACACGTTCAATTTGAACGTGTGTGTAAGCATCTGCATCTGAAGGTATTCTACTGTATTTGTAGTTTCTGTTCTTTGCAGATAAATATTTTACATGCAAAAATATATTCTGGTGTGAGGTGTTATTAGCACTCTTTGCCAAGACTAATGCAACACTAACAATACAACAGTGTTGCATATCTGTGAGGGTAACTAAATACTAGAAATATCTCAATTCAACAGCAGCACAAATACAGCCTCCAGAACGACCAGCGTCTTTCTAAAGAGTAAGAACCCATAACAATATAACCTTCATGAAGGCAGGATCCATTGCAGAGCTGTTGTACAAGGGACTGTGCAAAACTGACAAGGAGGAGGCTGAACCATATGTTTCACGTCATACAAAAGCAAGGCTGTCCCCAGCATTATTAATATTTTATATGGACCCTCCCTTTGACCGAGAGGAAACTTGCAACGCCCTTCTCTCCAATATCCCAGAATAATTCCTGTCACTGAGTGGGTCTTCTGTGTGCAGCTGGTGCTCTCACAGTACCACTTCGCCCTGCTTCTGTGTGCAGTTGATTTGGTTTAACACACCAGGTGATGCTCATTAATGAAGTTCTAAATGTCTTGGTTGCAGTTCAGCTGAACTGAAGAAGAGCACATGATGAAGTTTGTGTTCAGATTAATGTGGAGTCGTGCTGCATTAAGGAGGCAATTAACATTACAAAGTGTAGCCATAGTCAGTGTGTTTCATTTGAATTCATCTAGTAGAACAGGGTTAACTTTATATGAAAAAGGTGCTTTTACTGTACTTATATACTGCTGGAGGTGGGGTCTATTGTGAGCAAGTAAAAAATGTTGAGCTCTTGGAGAGATCCTGTGTAATCACTAACAAGTATACACAAAGATCGATGCTCACTCAATATCTAAAAACTAACCTTATGAGCTACTGGTTGATTGTTTTGAGGAAAATCTCAGATCCATCCCTGGAAACAACATTATGGTCCTCCTACATACCTCAAAATGTATCTTTCTGCCTTGTGACTCCTGCAAAAGCCAACTGTTTGATGTAACGAGACAAAAAATGATAGAGAAACACTCTCCCCTTCAGCACATCAGAAAAATCCATAACTTTCCACATCTTTGTGATGTCGTCCATCTCCCTCAATAATTTCTGTAGCATTTTTGGACTGCCAGATTGAAAACTGGCCCTCAACACATAAAATAGTTGGGTAGTTAATAGCTTGATGTTGACCAGCTTTAACATTAATCGGTAATAAATCAATAATCCAGTATTATAAATAGCAGTGCTGAAAATATTTCTGTACTACTTCGTAAGATTGTGAATGGTGGACTATTGCTGCTTCTACTTCAGTGAAGGATCTGAATACGTTTTTCACCAATAGCTGTGAATCACATGCCTCCACACTCCTATGGGAGATTTTAGTGTCATGTGCTGAACGAGCTCTCCACCACTGGTGAGAGTGAACACTAATGAGGGATTATCTTTTGGTCATCGCTCCATTGTGTCCCCAGAAGTTTCCAAGGTTCCTGAGGTGGGTTAGAATGTATAAGCAGACTTTTGGTGACATATGGTATTCAGTGTCATAAAGCTTTTGTGACTTGTGACCTTGCAGACATCTCATGTAGGTCAGCACTTTGGAATTTCCTCTCAAATTCTGAACTTCCTTTCAAAACCTGCTTCAGTTAAGCTAGCGTTTCTCCACCTTTTCTGATCCATTTTTACGCCCAAAAAGTCTCCTGAACCCAACAAGTAGACAGTTGTTAAATAGACAGTTGTCAGGTTGTCAGTGTGAATTTACTTCACAGTTTGTTTTCAAGGCTACAGAAGGAGCTTCAAAGGACAATATATTTCAAAACCTTTTCATACATTTTTTTTTAAATGAAACATATTTTGTTTATCAATTGATTAGGTTCAGAAACATTTTTTAGCACTGTCTCAAAAAGCACAGGTTAAAAACTAAACATCATTCCAAAGCAGTATGAGATGCATGGACACTATCAATGTGTATATCTGTGCATGGAAGCACAGCAGTGACTCCTGTCCTCAGAGTACCAATATGATCAGTGGCTCTACAGTTGCCCTGTTTCAGTTTGTCTAATGGGTTAAGTGCTCTGGGTAAATAAACACTCAGCAGATGCTGGAGGTGATCAAGCCTGAACTGTCTCTGTGGAGAGCGAGCAAATGGCTTCCAGATTGACTGGTGCTGTTGGAGGGAGTGAAGGAGGGAGGGGCTGTTGACTTCTGGAAAAGGGAGAGTGTCATCAAAGGGCCTGTTTTTACAAACACAACCCCTCGACACATCAATCCAGGGCCCCTGGCCCCCAGCTCAGCTGCACCAACAATGGCGACCTGTGCAGAACCTGGTTCCACTCATAAAGCAGGACACCATAGTGTTTTACCACGCGGGGCCAGCCAGCAACACGACCCCGCTGCACTTTCTCTCCCCCAACACCACCACTGCGTCACAGTTTGGAACCGTAAATACTTTAACCCCCCAACCCCTCACCCCCTGCATCAACTTAAAGGAATGCCATTAAATGCCTGTTGAGGTGATTAAAGTACTAATGAAGTGTGCGGTGGAAGGAATGTGTCAGCGAAGATGTAAGAGTGGAACTCAGTGAGAACATCTTACTATGGGTGGTTTTATTTTCCATCTTATTTTCCATTAATCTATCCTAAATTTTATTTTCCATGAATTTATTCTCCATTTTATTTTCCATGAATTTATTCTCCATTTTTTTTCCATTAATTTATCCTCAATCTTATTTGAAATTAATTTATTCTCAATCTTACTTTACATTAATGTTCCATTTCTGTTTTATATTCATTTAAGTTTTTTATGTGAAGCACTTGGTGCATGTGTTTTCTTTGCTGTAAATCACTTTGCAATGCATGTATGAAAGGTGCCACACAAATAAAGTTTATTATTATTCTAGTATTTGGTTTGACTAAAAGGTTTTTGAAGCTGATACTAATATCATGGGATGAAGCTGCCAACAAATGTTATAGTGCAATGTTAGTCATAATCCTTATAAATAAAAGGGATATTGTCCTTGCCAGGGCAAGTCTTCCAAATTAACAAGTTGACCATTGTGGGATGCTAAACATGCCTACAAGTTGTAATAGTGGCATTACTTTATGTTTACTACAGTTGTAATTGTTATGTCACTCGATTGTTCAGACACTGCAGGACGACTCTGTCAATATTATTTATATTTACAATGAATCACATTGTTATGTATAATGTGAAAGGCGACTCTTGTAAAGACTAAGCCGCCTACAATTATTACCCAGTCCAGCTGCATCAAGCTTTTTTGCCACTTGTAGCTCTTTGTTTTTGTTTTATGGCATATTTAGCCTTCTTTCCAGCCAGTGCAGGCAGCTCCTTTGAACCATAGGAACAAAAAAAATACTTGATAACCCTGCTGCATGTCAGGTGCCTAGCACTGACCATGAGGCAGACAAAGGTGGCAACTAGCAGGTGAAGAGAGTCAAACAACTTGTGCCTGAAGAGCCAAATATTCCTCTCAGACATTGATGAATCCAAAACAGAGCTAAAAGGGGAGTGAATGTTGGACTTACATTCACTGAGTGGGTACAAACACAGCTTAAACACAGAAACAGACAATTAAATGCTAACATTGCTCTGTCTGCTGGAAGGCTGACGGTTGGTGAACTTGTAGACATCTTCAGCACCCAAGAGACCGAAACATTTATTTATTCATGAATTAACAGACACAGCTGATTTTTGTGAGCAGCAGAGGTTGATCTTACAATAATGAAGAAAGCTGCACTTTATTTAGATGAACTAGTTACAGATCTGTGTAGTATGCATGGCTTATTGACATATGGACAGGAGCCATGTTAATGTTTTTTACTAATTATCATACATTTAAACCAGAATTATTTGCTGTCATTTTTGTGCACCTTGCAATAATAAAAAAGAAGGTATATTTTGTATGTGTATATGTATATTTGCAGCTTTTGCAGCAACCAATATGTGACAGGTTGGTTGATAACTGATTTTGAATAAAAGACCAGTACAAGCAAAGAGCTGTTTCATTTTAACTATGTATGAAAATGAGGAAAATAAGTAACAGGTCCCGACAAAGGTGCAGATGCCAGACAAACTAAAGACAGTGCACCTTCAATGTTTTCCATCATCAGGAAGCATAATCCCCCTCTCATACCCAGTATGGGCTGACGAGACGATGAGCGTATGGCCCGACAGTGTTAGCTGTCTGCTGGGAAAGACTGCGGTCAGATAACTTGACTCATCGGAAACAGCTGCAATGGAGAGAAAAGAGCCTCCTCCGAACAGCCAGCCAGCTGCAAAGGGCCTTTAATGATCTAACTGTGTGTGTGTGTGTGTATGTGTGTGTGTGTGCGTGTGTTGGTGCTTTACTAGATGGAGCATATGAGACGTACAGGGGAGAGAAGACTTGCACTCTGGGCATAGTTTGAATAGTTTAGAGTTTAATGCAAAACAAAATGGTGTCTCCCAGTATCTGCACTGAAAGCTAATGCATATTTGGAGTAACTCCGAAAACAATAAGAGGATTTTTTTGTGTTTGGTGTCAAGTCCTCATTATCGTAATGTGCTGAACTTCCCAGTATTTTGCATGAAATCAGCTGTCACTCTTGACTGGAATGTCCTCATCTCTGTCTTTTCTTTGTCCCCTAACCATGTTGGATACCACTGGTCATCTTAACTACTAAACTAAACTAAACACTAAACAAACTAATGACTCAAATATGTTTTCTTTATTCTGGACGTTTGTAGCCTTCTTTGAAGATGTATACTTAACTTTCTGGATCTAGCTAATAGGAATTTGTGGTGCTTGTAAGTCCATGTGAGTTGTATGCTTTGTTGTATGCAAGACACAATTAATAAAATAGTCTTTCATCCATTCAGACCATATTCATTTCACAGCTTATAATTATGAGCTCTTCTAAATGAGCATCAAGTTTGTAAAGAGGCTTGTGAACATATCAGTGTAGTTCCCTGCATGCACTGTATGTGGGTTAAAACTGTCAAGTGAAGTCAGACTAAACAGTGTACTGAATTTGTTTTCACAGCTTCAGTGAGCTCTAAGTCCAGTCTATTTCTTTCTTTCTTTCTTTCTTTCTTTCTTTCTTTCTTTCTTTCTTTCTTTCTTTCTTTCTTTTTTTTTGTTTCTCAATTTAGAAAACATTTCTATCAATTATGATAAGACAGCATTCACCAAGTTCATTGCTGAGATCTGGGAACACAGCAACATCTCTGAAAAGACATCATGGGACAAGAAACACAAGCAGTCTGTCAGGCTGTAAACAAACCTGTCTGACTGTCACTGTGCTCTAACTATTTTTTGACAAACAGCCAGTCTCTGGCTCCAGTACAGTTCTCAGACACATTCAGTGAGTACAGGTTTTAGCAAGGGTCTCTGAGCAGGTTCCATAGTACCAAACCCGGTAACCTCATGGCTGGCAAGAAGTGGATCCTGCACATAACTTTGCCTGAAAACAAAACTTGTCTTTTTGATATTTCTGCTTATGTGCTGATAAAATAAGCAAGAAGTAACATGTTCATAAAATTGAGAGGTGCTGGTATGCAGACATTGGACAGAGCCAGGTTCATGGTTTCCTCTTGCTTCCACTCTTCATGCTAAGCTAATCAAAGCAAAGATCTTCACATCTAACTTTTGGAAAGAAAGCAAAGAGTTTATTTTCCAGAATGTTTGGTTAAACATTTGCAGAAGCTGGGGCATTTGTGATTTCATAGTAGTTTGTATTGTGCTGTCTTGGTAAAGTAAATTGTGCTTCTGGTGCAGAACAAAGCAACTGTAACCCCCATACAGTAGCAATTCATTTGACCCTCAGTGTGATCTCAAGATAAGGCTCAGCCCTCAACTGCCCATCCTCCTCACATCCCGCCACCCTCCTCCACTTTCTCCCACACTGTCCCCCCTCTTTTCCCTCCCAAAGACACTGATCATCTTTCACAGCTCCTGACAGTCTGAGCAACCAAGACAGGTGGGCCGGTGTGTCAGTTAAAGTTCAACAAATGGCCTCAGCCTCGTCCACCACTTGTCTCACCTCTCGTTCCGAAGCTTCAACTTGACAAATTCTCCATTTGTACATACCAAGCTGTCTTTTCTTATGAAATGACATCACTGTCAGAGATTGGTTCTGAGTTCAAATTATGAAAGTCAGTTTTAAAAGTGAATTTTTCCTACGTCGCAGTTGGAGCCGCTAGAGGTAATACCAGAGCTAAAATAATAATAACACCCCAAGGCTTTTTTTGGGAGACTAATATTTAAAAGAAGCAGGTGTTTCTTGATCCTGGGGCTAATGAACTAGTGTGTCATCATCTCCCAAAGGACACCCGAAGGCTCCCAAACAGGCAGAACATCAAGTCAACCCCTGCGATACAGGAAGTAGACTCACACGCAATGATTCTTTTGGAAAAGCCCACCGCTGCCTTTAATGTCCACCAGGCTGGGCTTGACATTCCTCCAGCCCACGTCTGTCGGCTTCCTCCAGAGTCACCTGGGACCTCCAAGCAAAGGCCTCTGCAGGTCAGCAGAGTTTATCGCACCAGAGAAATCAACAAGTCGGCTATAAAACCTTGTCTGACATGATGTAACAGACGTGGCCTGAGGTCTGATAAAGGAGGCTATAAAAAGGCTCATCCGTTTTGGCCTTGAGGTCATTCTGCCTGCTCTGGACACGACGGTCATATCCTCCATGTTGATTGGCAAGCAGTGTTGACCTGTAGTGCTGCTCTGCTCCTTTGTCTATGGTGGAAGTTTTATGATTGCAGACATGTACAGTAGAGCATGATTGCTTGTTTTTAATGGCTATATCCTTTCAGAGTCTGGGCATTGCACATAAAGGGGTCAAGCGAGCCATATTTTTCATTTTGTCATTTTGTCATGCTATAGTTATACTGCTATGTGATATTGTTTAGTCTGTAAAATGTCAGAGAGAGGTAAAAGGGCCTACTTCCTAGAGCCCAAGGTGATGTCTTTGATTGTTTTTTGAAATAATATTCCATTCACAACAATGTAAATCAGAAACAAGCAGAGAATCATCCCATGTAAGAAGCTTAAGATAATGAAGGTTCAGCATTTGTGCTTCATAAATGATTTAAATGAAAAGTTGATGATACATTGGATTGAATTTCTGGCGACCATTGGTTGATGAATTACATCGGATATATTACTGCATATTAAGCAGTAGTTGCTTTTTTTTCTTCTTTTTTTGGCCTCTTGTGGCCTGCAGAACAAGCTGCATGCACAACACTGACATATTATCGCCTTATTCAGTTTTTATGGCTGTATGTGTGTTGCCTGTTTACACATTCTGTAGATATGGAACAACATTAGCAGTAATTTGTAGTCATGTTTGTGTCCACCTGATGAATGTAATTCTAATATTCACCCTCTTTTAGCTCTGTGTTTGGTCTGTGCCATGTCCTGTGACGAATATCTGATCTTTGGCTCTTTAGTAGTGATGCTCCACTATGTTCACCAGCTCGTCTCTAACTGTGTCTGTCAGCTGGTTGGTGCTGAGCAGGTGGTGCACAGTGGGTTCATCAGAGCTTTTTCACTGAAAACAGCTGTGTGCTGCAGTTAGAACCCAGGGGGCAGTAATTTGATTATTTTTTTAGTAATGAGTACTGTAAGGAATTGTAAATTGAATTGAATTGCTTGCTGCCTTGCTAATGTTAGCCACTGGTAAGCCAACATTCAGGGGTCACCTGGTTTTGTACGAAGTAGGAGGGTGAACAAACTGCTCCAAACTGTAGGGTGGCTGCTTGTTAAACCACAATTAATTATCTTCTATTTCTATAAGTGTTAGATAAAAGTGAGGTAACATAGCTGGGCTGAGTAACACAGAGTAATTTAATCAGTAATGTCACTGATTTCATTTGCTGATTAGTAATTCATAATGTAATTTATGTGATCTTCAATGATTAAAAAGTAATTAGTATTTGGTGACTTTTTTCAAGGAACTTGCCCTTCACTGAGGAAACGAGGTGAATGAATTAGACCGAACCGAACTGGAAAACCAAACAATGAGCAGAGAGATGTTAACTGTCTCTGAAGAGCTGAGAGGAGCTGGAGTCAGATCATAACTGTCTGTGGGTCAGTGTGAGAGACTCCTCTTACATTACACACTGTCATGTTATTATTGTTATGTGATTATTAATATAGAAATATTGATTATTGCAGCTTTAGATATCTGCTTCCATAACACTGCTACACTTTCACAATGGACCCATAGAAGAAAGTTGGTCTTCTGGTTCATGTTGTCCGAGAGTCAGTGGTATATCTTTATCTTCCCATCAGGCTAAGTTGACCATGTTCCCTGCTATAGCCTGTGTGTGTGCAAGCATGTCTATTTGTGTGTGTAAGTGCACATGTAAACATATGTACAGACATGAATATGTGTTTTGAATGGTGGCCATTGTGTCTGAAAATAGCCATATCCAGTCTGTGGTCTATTGAGACACATACTTGCATTTCCCATGAGGGGTTAGTGGCTGGGGGCCACCGAGGGCTCAGCCCTGTCTGGTCTGCACCAGCAGCCCCGTTCTCATGACACCTGACCCAGAGCACATCCTGTGGTCAGGCTGCAGTGCTGCGCTGTGAAAGGCCAGAATCTGCTCATAAGGAATCTCCTAACATGGCAGGGTGGGAGGAGGGGGACAGACTTTAGATTGGGTGCTGCTAACACACCCTGCTGTTTGTTTTCATCTTTTGAATGAGCCTGTTTTGATTTATGCATTGATCCTCTTTTTGTGTATAGTCCTGACTATTCCAAGAAGGTCAGATTTTGGCCATGTAGTGTTTATATGGGTCCCCCTCTGCTGGTCAAGGGAAGCACTGCACTGATAGAAAGATTGAGACGTTCTATGTTTTTTTTTACACTTTTGCTGCGTCCAGATTCAGAGACTCCATCATGTGACGGACATGGCCCTGTATGAGATGTTTTAACCCAAAGGTTCTCAACCTTGGGGTCGGGAACACCAAAAGGGGTCATAAAATAAATCTGAGTGGTCACATGGTATGAAAGAAAATATTTCTTGCTAGACTAAACTATTTTTTCCTGACAAATGTAATTTTTACTTTTTTATATCTTCAGACCCCTACTTACAGAACTAAACAAAACAATCTGAGAAGATAAAATCACTCAACTGATAGGCTGCTTTGTTGTATGGGTTCTTCTTGGGAACTACTGGTCAAATCTCAACAACCACAACGATCCATCTTTTTATTCCATGCAGTGTCAACTGACCATGTCCGGGATGCATCATGACATCCTGACAGATTTAACACTAGTATGTCAGAATTTTTTTGCCTTCCATAGTGTGTTCCAAATGTTGACCAGTAGCAGCACAGAGCACTCTTAATTCAAGTTTAGTGTCACACATTCATAATCATACACGTATATATATATATATATATATATATATGTATATAGTGAAATTCAATCTCTGTATTTAACCCATATCCTAAGCACAAGGAGCAGTGGGCAGCCCTTGTGCAGTGCCCAAGGACCAACTCCAGTTCTAAGGCCTTGGTGAAGGACACGGACAGGAGAATTAATCTAACATGCATGTTTCTGATGGTGAAGGAAACCGGAGCATCAGGAGGAAACCTACAAAAACACAGGGAGATCCCAGAACAGCCCTGGTGCTACAATAGTGCACCAGGGCTGTTCTGTGCTGCCTACCATGTACAACTGTGAACGTGGTGAAGCCAAAGAAGAGCAATGTTGTTGGTGCTGGCAGGTGGAGTGGTAAAACAGAGGAAAGGTCGCCTTCATTTTTTTTTCTATGTTTCTTTTCTTTCGTTCTTTCTTTCAATCCCTAGCACCTCCTTCCCAGTGACATCATACATGTCATGAAAAGACATCGAATTATGATTGGTTGGACACCAACATATAGACTGTCATGTCTCTCAGCCAAATCACAGCGAGAATTTCTGATCCTATTATTGCCTAATCTGACACAGTGACCATTGTAACCAACAAAAATGTTGTGTAGTCTGAACGAAACATTACAGCCAGTCAAAGGTAACTGCAGTTTTGTCCTCTAAATCTGGGCCATGGATGGCTACATTTCTTTTAAGCCTGGCATTGAAATGCAACTGGATGTGATGCAATGTAAGAGAAGAGAAGAGAAGAGAAGAGAAGAGAAGAGAAGAGAAGAGAAGAGAAGAGAAGAGAAGAGAAGAGAAGAGAAGAGAAGAGAAGAGAAGAGAAGAGAAGATTTGCCCTCCTACAGCGGGGACATTTGCAGTGTTACAGCAGCAAAGGGGATAGTGTAATAGTAAGAAGCAACAGTAACAAAAAAACAAGACATCAGAAATGAATAAACACTATAATATGGTAAGTAATATAGACAGTGGCTGACTTCTCATCATTGCACATAGGGAATACTGTTATTGCTTTGGGCGTATACTGAGGGGTACGATACTCTTGGTGAGCACTCTTGCTGAGTTTCTTATTCACTGATATTGTACATGAGTGAATTTGTCAGTTTGAATGTCTGGTCAACTGGGAGCAGTGTTAACTGTAAAGTGTGACAGCAGCAGGAAGGAAGAACCTGCAGTATCTCTCCCTCACTCTCTGCGGGTGACGCAGCCTGTTACTGAAGGAGCTGCCCAGTGCTGTCAGAGTGTCCTGCATGGGGTGGGACATGTTCTCCATCAAGGACGATCGCTTAGCCATCATCCTCCCCTCTGCTTTCCATGGCCACTGGGTCAAGAGGGTGTCCCAGGATGGAGCTGGGCTTCTGAACCACTCTGTTAAGAGTCTTACTGTCAGCAGTCAAGATGCTGCTGCCTAAACAGACCACTCCATGGAGGATGGGTGGTGCCACCAGAGTCTCCTCAGCAGATACAATCTAATCTGGCCTTATACAGTGCAATTGTATTGTCAGTCTAATCAGTAAACTTAATTATTGAGGTGAACACCCAGGTACTTGTAATAGATCCACATCTCACTGTCCATTCCCTGGATACTCACTGGTGTAGGAGGAATGTTTGCACCAGCAGAAGTCCACCACAAGCTCTTTGGTGTTCCCCACATTGATCTGGAGGCAGCTCGACTAAAATCAATCCCCAAATCCCTGAGTCAGTTCGCTGTTGTCCCCTTCTGTGATGAGGTCAAGGATTGCAGAATATCAGGGAAGTTTTGCAGATGGCTGATTTAAGTCTGCAGTGTAGAGGGTGAAGAAGGGAACTGGGACAACCATGTTGGACCAACAGTCCTGTATTCTCGCATACTGTGGTTAGTAACATAATGTGACATAATGCTCTCTGTGTAATGTTCATGTCACATTCAACACAAAAGCATATTTCAGTCCTTTAGAAGTGAGTCTTTTGTGTGGCATGAAGAGGAAGGTAAGACGTGCCTGCTTCATTACTTTACGTTACATTACAAGCTTGATTACATCCAGTGCATTTTACTTCCAGGCAGAAATAAATGTGTCCAAGATTAGTACTAAGATTTTAGAATTAATTTACACCTTTCCTATTATATTGTGTAACACTATCAAACAGTAATATTAGCTCGGAAATGGTTGAATGCTAATGCTAGCTCTAGCTAACAGGGTATCAAAAATGGCCCAATCTCTCTCTGGATTTTTACATCCATTGTCTTGTCTCAGCTGCAAATGAGCCTCAGTATAGGCCTACTCTTTGTATTTTTCTCTGTGGTGTTGTTCAACTCCACTGCGTGTGGAGTAGGCACTCAGACGAGGTAACACACAGTTGACATTGCTTCACTTGTTTCTGGCGCCTCCACTGCCTCACTTTGGTTCTCTGAATTGTTGTGGTTGTAAAGTAAGTGTGCTGCTATTTAGTCAGCAAACAGTCATATCTTGGGTGGTCAGTTTTCCATCGACAGTGTATATGAAGCACTTTCACATGCTGCTTTCAAATGCTTCGGTGTCATGATTATCTAACAGGCACGGCTTTGTTCGATTGTGTCCTCCATTTTTGTTTATTAGCTTAGTTTACTGATTGGTTAATAGGGCATGCAAAAGATCAGCTGATAGTGAGTCTTAAAAGCACCCTCCTGACCACAAAGCAAATGACTTCACATGCTCCACTGCATTTACAGACTTTAAACTTTGAATTTGGACTGGTCATTACAGAATATTACATTTTTTCCCATGTTCAAATGAATGTTTGGATTTTGAGTAAAAAATCACTGCCCTAGTGAAGACATTTTGCACTGTAGCTGGAAAAAATCACTTATATATCACTATATATATCACTTACTCCTCTAAGATAACATGAGCTTGTCAGACATGAATGAATGGTAAAATATCAATTCCACAAAGAGGTTTGGAATGAATGGATGAGGCCTACATGTCAGTTCAAATTAGTTTCAGCTTGAGTTTCTGAAAAAGTATCGTGCATGTATTCAGGCATCAGTAAAGAGAGCTTCAGTAATTGCGCATTTACATCAGTTTTATTTTCATCATCAAATTGACCAGACAGAGAAATATAGCGTCAGAATATATTTTGGATTTAGTTTTCAACAAATCCAATGCATGGCTTCTAATAAGTCCATGTTAAATTCACAAATTCATCAACCAATAATAAATAAATAATCTTTCAAAATTGGCAAATAAATAGTTAAATAAGTTAATAAATACACAAATACATTATTTAATGAATAAGAAATGTTTGAGGTAAATTAAGAACTAGTTGGCATAAAAAATAATACTGGCGTGTAAATTATTGCAATTCAATTTATAAAAACAATATAAAATATTTTTCCTTTGTGATCAACACTGCGATTTTAAGAATTTCATACATAATTCCTGAATAATTTAAAGTGAGGTTATTGCTTATCAAAAGGCAGGATTATTATGCATGCATGTGACAAGCCTGAGAAGTAAAGTGGCAAGCTTTTCTCTGACTTTGTTGAATGAACCATGAAAAGTTTATAAATAGAAATGGAAAAGAGGAATATTTTTAGTCAGTCCTCAGAGCTGCAGTCATCCTCAGCCTGGTACCCTTTGAAGCAGGCCGACTCATAGTGCTTGTTCAGGTAGGACTTGAGTGCGAAGCTTTTGTGGCAGCGTTTGCAGGAGTAGTGCTTGAAGGCTGAGTGTGTCTGCATGTGGGCGCGCAGGTTGGAGCGGTCGGCGAAGGCTTTGCCACAGTGGGCACAGGCAAATGGTTTCTCTCCAGTGTGAGACCTCATGTGGCCCTGTAGGAGCCAGGGTCGACTGAAGGCTTTGCCACACACGGAGCACTCGTGCTTCAGGTCATGGGTCAGCATGTGCATGGCCAGTGCCGGCATGGACACGTACACTTTGTGGCAGGTGGGACACTTCCTGGCCTGCTGGCTGTCCAGGCTACGGTGAGTCTGCTTGTGTCTGCTCAGATTGGAGGACGTAGCGTAAGACTTGCCACACTCGCCACATGCATGACGCCCTTTGGATTTCCCTTTGGCAAGGCTGCAGTCTGCCGAGCGGACATCATTGTTGCTGTCTGATTGACTGCCTCTCTTCCGGGGACACCTCTGGTTTGGTCTCCGGCAGGAGCGTCCATCAGAGATGAGGAAGGTGTTGATGGTGCACGCCTCCAACTCAGGGCCACTACTGTCTGACTCAACTGTCCCGCTGGAGACAGGGCTGTCTGGATGCTCCATGTCGTGGTCGGAGAACTCTTCCCCGACACTGCCTCCTGGGGAGTACAGGGGCCCTGAGGAGAGCCCGGTCTGCTCATGACCTGGCTCCTTTGTGCTCCTCAACACTGAGGGGATGATGTAATCGTGGATGTAGCCTGAGAAAGGAAACATATAGAAATATATATATATATAAAATAATGAGATGGAAAAGATTTTTTCATTGGAATAAATGAATGGAACATCTTGATGATCTCAATAACCTCTGAAGAAAAGTGCCCTCTTACACAAACCTCTAATCAATATGAAACCTATACAGGAAGCTATTTGTAAGTGCCAGGTTCAGCAAGCTTTGGGGCTGAAATATTAATGAGTGCAGACTTCTGCCCCAATCAATACCTCCGCTGGCTCCACAAGTGCTATCGGAAGAAAAAATCTGAAAGGCACATTGTGGCTGATTATTAGTCAAACACAATGTGCTGACATTGACAAAACAGACACAGAGCAATAGTTTGGCTCCGGTTCGATCCACCTGTCGCTGCCTCCCAGCAGCAGCAACATGTCTGAATCTGTGATGGGGAGGGGGGGGACCAAAACAGAGCGTCTCAGCAGAGAAATCCCCTCAATCATTAAATCATTTTAATCAGATCATTCCCCATCTGTGCTGTTTTTGAGAGTGTTCATGAGTATGGTAAGAGGGAGATTGAGTGACAGGTGGGGGACTGCAATTTGGCAAAGAGGGAAGGGCCGGGGAGGGTGTGTGTGTGTTTTGTGTGGGGCACTGCTGTCTGATCTTGACAGCAGTCAATGGTATATTGAGCCCACTCACCCCCACCACCTCCAACACTCCCCCTACACACACACACACACACACACACATACACACACACACACACACACATTGGCACACAAAGGGAAGCAGACAGCTGGCATCCTAAATCTGGGGGACAAATGATTCAAGTCGAACACAAGATCTGTGATGCTGGAGGGGGAGGTGGGAGGGGGCCTGCTCAAAGCACACATTTCTTTGGATGTTTCTGAAAGCCAAACACACACACATTCACACACACACACACACACACACACACACGCCATATTGTTTGTATTGCAGGGTTGTTCTCACATCCAGCCTCTATAGAAATCCCAGGGATGAAAATCTACTGTCTGCCGATGCACTGCTCATGTTGCACCTTATTGAATTACCTGCAGCACTCTGTATTTTCCAGTCATTACCCATCCTCTAAAAAACCCTGTTCCATCACCTCTCACTGCTCCACATATGGATTGTGTTGCTGCAATCCTACTCCCTGTGGCTATCTAACATCCTGCAGGATCAGATGGAGAGAGATGGAGAGATGAATGGGGGGGTGGGGGGGTGGATGATAAGAGGAGAGACTCAAGGGCAACTGCACCATCTAAGGACAACACAGTCCCATGTGGCTATCTGCTTTCTCTCCAGTTTTTTTCCTTCTTTCTAGTTGGACCTGACAAAGGCTTGCATCAGATTGTCTGCCTAATGCCCCTGTACACGTATATTTCATCATTCATGTACACAATAGTATTAAAGCCAAAGGCTGCTGTGTGATCTGGTTTGAGTATTAAGCAGATTGAGCCAGCGTGACCTGAATACTATTTAGCATCCGCCGAGTTAGAAAACAAAAGTCCTGAGGGATAGGGAAGGGGGGCGAGCAATGCCTTTTGGGGGATTTTGGGGGTTTCCAAGAGCGATTAGGTCTCAGAGATGACAACATAAATACTGCTGCATGAATTTATTTTTGAGGTTTTTTTCTCCATTTTGTGCGAAAAACCATATGGACTGACTCCAAATGAAGATATCAACAGCCACTGCAGCAGAGACAATGATAAAAAAAGTTGAAAACACAACTTAGAGAGATGTCAACTCACCATTTTCACTCAAACGCACCGCCAAGTTGGTGGCTGACTCTGTGATGGCATGTGTCACAGTGTAAGAGTCATCCCAGTGCTGCTGATGCTGATGGTAGTTGGAAGATGAGAAATCGTGAACCTTCAGCTGCTTCACCAAAAAGGAGCGTGGCATTTTTATTTCCCTGATGAAAAACTGATGCTAGAGCCTCATAGAAAAATGTGAACAGATTGCTGATAAAAAAAAAGAGCAGAAATGTAGTGAGCTTCCAGACGGCCTTCTTTAACAGGCCAAACAACGGAGGATTGAAAAAAGGGTTTACAAAAAATCTGTCCTGGAAATGGTTTAAAGCCAGAGGGGAAGAGAAAGGGAAAATGTAGTGAAAGTCGCAGAGAGAGAGAGAGAGAAAGCAGAGGACAAGGAGGATGAAGAGGAAGATAGAAAGTGGCGAGAGAGAAACAGAGGCAGAGAGAGAGAGATGCTGGACTAGCTGAGCTCAGCACTACTGCAGCCTTTTATATGTGGGGCACGAGCCCCAAAGATCAGGTGGTGCTTTGGAAGAGGGAGCTGCTTAGCATTAATCCATCAAACATCCCCGGGGACACACATCAAATTACCACGAGCCGTCTGTGCTTCTCCCCGCAAGCACACGCACATGCACGTACACACACAGCAGTCAGCTAACCTACCTCCTCCCACATCCTCCTCCTCCTCCTTTCACCCCTCCGTCTCCCCTCTCCCAGGGAAAGAGAGCAGACAATAGTGGTGCAGAAGCACGTGGGTGACACTACACACAACATCTTGTCCTCCATTGTCTTTCAATGAAGTAGCTAACACAATTTATGCTGCCCCCAAACACACACCCCTTTTCCTCCACACCACCACCACTGATATTTCATCATCATCATCAGCTCATCTTAAATTGTTAAAAAGGCCTCGGTTTGTAAATGAGAATATGGATTGGGCTGTGTTCATTTTCACCAAATTTAGGTCACGTTTAACTTACACGGCTCCAAGAGACACATGAAGGCGTGTGAATGCAGATACTTGTATGAATGGAGTTTCAGTATTATTATTATTCCATGTGTTATTTTCATCTTCATCATCACTCTGCACAGTATTATATATTGTTATTTTTTCATGTAATTTGTTCAATTCTAACTAGTGCAAATAAGTCAAACCTTAAGTCCACCTCGTTAAACTACTCAGTGACCACTTTGTCACAGAACATTGTCTCTATTTTCCCTATAAGTGACATCAAATTACATAGTTCAGCAAATGTCCCTTAAAATAAACCATCACTTTAAAAAGGTGTTATTTTAGAACCAATGCCAAACTCAAGTATCATCTTGGCATTAATAGGGATGTTCTGTATATTTTATTTATTTTAATTGGATGTTGGCATGTGTGGCCACATCTCATTTACTGTTTGTTCACAGTTGAAAAATGTGTTTGAAGTGAATTGTTATTATTTACAGATTTGATGCTTTTTTTCAGATAGATAATGTATGACACACGTAGAGTTGCAGATGGTTATTTAAGGTATATACATCAAACAATTTTAATGATACACTGGAGGATATGTAATGCAAATAAAACTTGTTCATTTACATATGCAATTGTTACAATCCTTACATTTTTCTGGCATCAGCCTGCAGGTTTAGCATTTGCATTTTCAATTTTCATCCTCTGGATGTCCCTGGCAGTTTTATGTCTCTCTGTTGACCCCTCAGCCCTCCATAGAACCATATAACCATCATCTGGATAAAAAGGCTCCACGGTGACTTCCAGTTCGTCGGCTGTGACAGGCTGACCTCTGAGTACCTGCAGGGTCGTGGACTCTGGTTGGCCAGAGAGAGGAAACAGCTTAAATGCAGCATGGACAGTTCACTCACAGATGGCTCTGGAGGGTACAGTTCAGTATGACTGGATCATACAAAATATCTAATCTCACAGACAGATGTCGATGGGGGGATTTTCATTCCGCCCCTCGTACAGTGACATGTGTACAGAAGACACATTAACTCTGGTCGGGTCTACTGTAAAAACAACTCAAACATGCTAAAATTATCACAAAATGTACCAAAAAAATTCCATCTTAACGTTTGAAACAAGTGATTCTAATTATTTTTTCCAACAGACAAATCTCATGGAAGCACCCACAGCAACAATAAATGCATCTCACTAAAAATCACTGAATGCTGCATACACCATCCTGCTGCCCAAAATACTTACTGGAGCCCCAAACATGTATTAATCCACATCTGAGAATTGTCTCCAACAAATTATTGTTTACTATCTGTTTATTACAACTGTTATTTATCTTTGTAAGTGAGGCCATCACTTCTGTCAGTTATGACAACATTGTGCAAAGCTTATTCTTAAAAGTTATTAAAAGCTGTGTCGTTGTCCGGTCAATTGTCTGAAGTTGCAGAACTCTGAAACCACAGCCATTGCTTTGGTGCATAAAAAGTCAGCACTATCGTTTTCTTTGAAAAATCAAACCATATATTGATGGCCTTTTTTAAAAGATTTCATCTTCAGTGGAAACTAATGGGCTGTTATTCTACATACTGAATTCCACAAGCATGGTACAGAAGATTGCAGCCAAGCACATACCTCTCACCTCACAGTGAAAGGTGCTTTCTAGAGCCCACGTTTGGTTTGTCTGTTCTGGGCTGCTGTAGGAACATGGGGTTGCAACATGGCAGACCCCATGAATGAGGATCTGTAATCCTCTGTAGGTATGAAGCTCATTCTGAGATAGCATAAACATAACCACTCTTATTTTCAAGTGATTTAATGAAAACACAATTATGAATATTACATTACATTTCTGCCATATTCTGCACATAGAGCCTCCTAGATCTTACACATTGGGATTTTAAGATGAACTAGCATATTATTGAGATTTTTTAACTGTATGAAAAAGTGAAATAACTCTAGCCACAGTCTTTTTATGCAACTTTGCCTAGAACTGTGTCCGTCTGTTCACTATGATGTCCTAGAAAATGTATTTTCTCATAACAAATGAAAAACTCTGCAGTTGGCTGAAGATGTCTTGTCCTCTTTGCAGTGTTTTGTGTTTCAATCCTCAATACAAAGATGTGTTTAGGTCGACTGAACACAGCAGTGTCATCGATGAGCAAATTGAGCAGAGAGGATGGGAACAAAGCACAAACGAAGGTGGAAAACAAAATAAAGCATGTTTTGACACAAACATGACTCCATAATTCTATCATTTTTGTTGTTGCACAAGTTCCCTTACAGTCACGAAGAGAAATTACAGGCCAGAAACGGAATATTTCTGCTCAAGAAATCTGGTCATTGGTATCCTTGTGTGTGTGATACTGACTGCTGAGTTTGATTAAATGCATGTTAAGTAGTGTTGCAGAGAATGCACCAAGACTGTCTATCTAAGCCTGTCGAGCTGTGATAAGTGAGATAATTTGTGTTAATCACATCCAGTAATTAGAGATCCATCTGAAAAACAAAAGCAGGTCCCTTTCACTGAGGCATCTTTTCAGCACCTCCACAAAAATCTCCCACTCCGCCATCTGACAACGAGGCAGCTGCACGCCAGTGAATGAGAGTGATTGTCTCTTTTCTTTTAATCAGCACTTAGTGAGTGAGAAAATGGAGAGTTTCCCCTCTTCACTCTGCATGCTTTTTCAAGGGTTGATTGTGGTTAGCTGCTGAGGGTGACTTGTGATTTATGTTCCAACACATTTCATACTTTTTTTAACCATCCAGCTTTGTGCAAATGGTGTTAGGAACGCTCCATTGAGATTTGTCTCGCACACTTGTCTGCAGAAGCAAATAACAAAACACCTCAAGTCAATTTGGAAGTGACTGGTTAAAGTCTCGCACAATCAGCCACGTCCGCACCATGTCACCTCAAATGGGGAGGTGGGATTAGAGGTCAGCGGAGGAGATGAGGAAAAAACTCCCAGCCGTCAGGTGTTCTGACAGACAGGGAATAGAGTGGCAATGCTGAAGAGACCAACGGGGACGCCAAAAAGGGGGAGGAGGCGTTGTAAACTGTATTTTAATCTAGTCAGGCCTCAATCCTGATAAAAGGAATCTGTCCATCTCTCTCCTTTCCATTCTGGGGGTCATCAATCACATGTGTCACTGGCCTCTGCTCTGGTGGATGGCAGAGTCTCTGGGGAGCAGCAGGGTGAGAGCTGCAGATGCTGTCTAAAATGGAAAAACTAGAGTGGTGAACGGAAATGTGGTAGATACAGTAGATAGAACGATGGCACGCCTGATGGCAGATGACACTTTACTGAAATAGTTCAACATATTGGATAATATTATTTGCTTTCATTCTGAGGGTGAGATAAGAAAATGTGTGTGCATATTAAGGAGCTGACGTCAAGGCGTAGTTCGCCTATCGAAGATGAAACAGGTGCAATGAGCTATTCTGGCTCTGGCCGAAGTGAAAAATGATGGCTACTAACACCTTTAAAGCTCAGTAATGGAACAACACAAACATGAACGGAGATATAAAAACAGTAATCTGTGGTTTTAGCGGGCGTTACATGCAGAAACTATTTCATTGCAGCCAAGCGACACCACAGCTTCCCTGAGGTTTGTCATCACAGAAGTGCTGGGCGGATGGCCCTAAAACTACAAATTGAAATACTGCCTTAATTGTATAATTGTGAGATAGTCAGTGAATTCATATATTTTGGCAGGTACCAGATAACGGCTGAACTTGTTGAATACACTGATGTAAGAGGTGAGGGTAAGAAGTGAGACCTGCTTTTAAACATGAGCAGTGGCACGGTGGCACAGGGACCTTCTAGCTGTCGCCTCACAGCTAGAAGGTCCCGGGTTCGATTCCCACCTGGGGTGCTGTGGGCGCTGGTGGCGTGTCCTCCACCATGCCCTCAGTGGCTGCTGCTCAAGGAAAGGGGCCTTCCTCTGTGGAGTTTGCATGTTCTCCCCGTGTTCACCTGGGGGATCCTCCTTAAAAAAACCCACTAAAAACATGCAAGATGATCACCACCTGACCACTGGTGACGACAAAGAAACTGGGTCCGGGTGCTGGTCGGCTGGCAGCCTACCTCTCCTGGGCCACCGCAGAGGAAGGACTCACCAAGGATGGGTCAAAAGCGGAGAAGAATTTTCACCAAGCATGGCGTGTGTGTGTGTGTGTGCATGTACTGTGTGACGTGACTAATAAAGGATGTCTTTCTTTTAGTCCAATGTAGCTGCTGGAAATAGCAGTATGTCGATGAGATGCTCATTGCATGCAGAAAATAAAAATGCAGTACTATTACTATTGCAATACCATTAATAAAAGTACATTTAGAGCAAAATGATCAAAGAGGCTAAAGACAAGTATGATTGATGTATGATTACAGTGAAATGGTAACAGGTTCAGATCATTGCCCTTCCCCAGGCAGCAATGAGAAAAACACATCATCAAAAAAATGGAAACAGAAATTCAATAGTTGTATTTCTTTACTCTTCACATTTAGCCTACATTTAACCAGGAAAGCTGAAAGTCTCATTTCCAAACGTCAGACATTATTTCAAAAGGTTGGTTCAAACCTGGACAAATAATAATCATCTGTCTGCATGACTAGATACCACAAGAAGAAAGCGAAATTAAATTATCTATGCACAAGGGTTCAAGGCCCGAAGGGGCAGAACACTGATGTGTTTGTGCCACTTTATCATTATTAAATGGCTGTGAGCTGATATGAGCTAGACACATGAAACATGGCCCAAAAACTGAAAAAGTGCTTCCCTATAAATATGAAGCGACTGGCCCAGTGGTGGCTCTGTAATTAAGGCCCAAAAATTCAGTTTTGGAAAAGCCATGCCCCATAACACCATAAGTCCAACTGACTTGAAATTGGACCAAGATGCAACCTCTGCTACCTCGCTAAGAGCTGAAAACTGCAATTTCTCAAATGACTCCATGGCTCCAAATGCAAGTCAGTCTCCACAGAGCAGAAAAAAACATGTTTACAGGCTGGTACAAAAGATGCTTTCATTTCCCTGTTCACGACAACTGTTAAATTTTAATACAACACACTCAATTATATTCAGGCTTAAAGTTGTGCATAATTACGGGCATGGCTGCCTTGAGTTACAGCTAGCCGCTAGGCTCCAGCACAAGGCTTTATTTGGTCAGCCTCAGCTCCACCCACGCTCCACCTCTTTGCCCATTTTTGTATTAGCTGGATTTGGTGGAGTCAAGCACTGCCAAAATGACTGAGCTTCATAGTGGCTCCTCAGAAACCTTAGGGTGATGTCACAGAGACTGCGTCCATGTTTTATACAGTGTAGGAACTGAACACACGTCAGCTTCAATGTGCTCTACAAAAAAGCCTCTTGGATGATAAATGTGTACCTACTGAAGCACTTTGAGTCCGACCCAAAGCAGATGCCAACACCAAAAACATGACTGAAGAGCCATATTGATCAGTGTAAGTGGGCGTGGCTGACCACATATTTTCTCATATTGTCAGATTTCCTGAACATTGCCACTGATCTCCATTCAAATCCAATGAATATGGGACAAATGGTGGAATTTTGACTTGAATTAATGAAATGCTGAAGGCTTTGTGTTGATGAAAGAAGTGTGTGATTGGTCTCACTACTTGTTTAAACAGAGTTTAAGTAGCTGTAGTGCTCACCTCTGTGAAGGCTTTAATTTTCGCCCATTGAGCTTCTTCCTTCTGTTGGGCTCAAACAGGCTTGAAAACCAGAATCGCAGCTATAGTTTATTTATCTGTTTTGTAATTTGGGGGAACTGGTCCATCTTTTGACATATTTTTTTTTATCCCGTGCCCATTTACAGGCTCTCAGTCTATACATGGACATTGTCCTGGCATTTCGCGAGCATTTCTCTAGAATGTGTCTGTACTTTGCTGCAGTCTGTGAAAAATGATCATGTAGCACACATTAGTGAAATAAGCTAGTTAATCGCCTCCTGTCCTGGTGTCCTTGGCACCTGGTATTGACAGAGACCTCCACAGAGCCCGTCTGAATTCTTTTTTCCCCAGATACTTGCCTTGGACTTCACCCTGCCAATAATGCTGCATATTTCTGGCCTGGGGCCTACATCGCTCCTCCATTTCTGTTCAATACACAATCAACTGATGGTGTCAGTGGGGGTGACATTGTCTCTACAAGTGTCATTCGCTGGCCTTGAGAGCACTTACACTAAATGGCTCTTCGCCAAATAGCCCTTCAGCGCTGGCCAGTTCAATTGCACTGTCAAAATGAGAATTACCTGCCACGGGGCCCCAAATGGGAGCTCTTGCCTGATAAAGGACACCAGGAATCATTTAGGCTAATGTCTCCACATTAAAGGAGCTCGTTTCGCTAGGAGTGAGGAATCAAGGCTAAATCGCCACATCTGCATGAACAAGGGATGGAGTAAGCGCTGTCAATTTGTCTTAATTGAGAGGCACGTGGCAAGGAAGCGTGTGTGTGTGAGTGTGAGTGTGTGTGTGCATGTGTGTGTGCATGTGTGTGTGTGTGTGTGTGTGTGTGTGTGTGTGTGTGTGTGTGTTAGGATTGACGTGGGGTGAGAAAGGACTTTCACTGGGTTCCAGCTGTAATGCTACAGCAACAGACTGCTTACTTCTTGTTGGACAAGGTGGGTTGTTGGGGGGGAGATGGGGCCTCTCACACACCCTTTGTCTCCGGGCCATCTGCTGTGGTTTCATAATGGTTGTGAGGGTGAGTGTGCATGTGAGGAGGGGAGGAGGAGGGCTGGATAAGGGGGGAGTGTACATTCCGTCACCTTACAACCATCCACAGTGCAGAGCCATGCTGGGCCAGGCCAAAGCAGGCCAGGCCACAGGAGGCTGCAGACGCTCTGTCACACTGGGAGAGAAATTTACAGCCCCAGTGACCCCACTCAGATGACTCTCCATTTCCCAAACACTCACTCTGGTTTATTGCTCATTTTGTTAAGGAGTAGAAAGCTATGGAAGGTTATTAATGACAACAACACCACCAAGCAAATTTAAAATCAACCTGCCAAGTCTCAGAGGGCAGAGGGGCTGTGTCTCTTTAAGTGTAAAACAAGAGCACAAAATCCTGAAATTTGCTTACAGTATTTTCCCCAGCAGATTGTGAGCACATCTAAATGTGACAAGGCACATGCTAAGCAGTTCTTTGCCAACAAGCTAAAAATTAGACTCATGTACTAAATGGTCATGTCAAATGTGTTTTGGAGGAAATATAATGACTGGCTAGATTAGATTTACTGACAGCCCAGGTCACATTCTTGTGCCACACAAAAGTTGCAGGGAGAAGCTCAGGGAGGATGGTGAGTACATGCAGGACTTTGATATCGGAGAACTTTGCCCAGAGGTTCATTAAAGACCTTTCCTCATTATGTTGATAACGAGCATTATGCCAGTGGCATTGCATTTCTTCCCTAATGTATTTGCTGTTGCAGATTAGTTGTATGTAAATGGGTTTTTGAGGACACAGGATTGCAACAGGACATGTGAATAGGACCAATTTAAAGTTTAATTTTGTGCATTTTGTCACCCTCTATGGTCCAATAAAAGTCCATTTCACTGTGGTGCGAGACTCACCGGTCACTGTGTCTCCACGCTGGTTTGGACAGGCTTTATCAGCAGACCTGAAAGTTCCATGTGCTGTTACGCAGAGTACTGAGACTGCATAAATGTCAGTCTGAACATCTGATAAGACTCCACCTTTCAGATGACATGAAGCTAGACTAGCTTTCAGCTCTCAGTTAAGTGACAAGTCCTCATATGGGCAAAAAACAGATTACACTTCCAGCTCTGTGCTGCTTGGTCAGACTAGTTCTGCTCTTGTAGTCCTGTCTTTGCTTGCTGTCATGTGCACTTGATAAAGATGAAATGCATTTTGCACTCACCCAGGACTTTAGTTGTTAATGATTTTCCACAGCAGACAGGAAATAGTTAAAATAGTGTACATTATCATCTGCTGAGCAGGTTGGGCTGGGTTAACAGCCTGTCACTGGCATTTATCGCTTAACCGGTGTTACTGGAGGATTTGTGAAGAAACACACCTACACCACTGTTAAAGATGCCTAATGTTTTAATAGACTGACAGCCATGCAAGAAGTAAAATGACATTTGTTGGACTGTGCTATGTTCACCCATGGGTATCTTTCTTTAATTTTACATGTTCAAAGTGTGTAAAATTCAAAGTGTGTCAGAAGTCATAATAAAACCAATGAAGTGATCAAAAGTAAGATTGTACTTGATTGTTACTGTAGTTACTGCGAGGTTACACAAAGATCCCAACTGTCATGGATGCTTACTTAAATATGAACTAAAAATAGACAAATGGTGACCATATATTCATCAGAATTATTTTCTGTGGTGCATCGTGTATGAATCTGTATAGAAATGATCTTGCTTTAATTTAAAAGCAGCATTTTTATTTCATCCCATTAATGTGGGTATTAAAACCATGTGCTCGCCATAAAAAATGCAAATCAACACTGAGGAAAAATCTGTCTCATTTAGCTAATTGGCACACTCAGCATGGGTCTGTGTTTGTGTGTGTGTGTGTGTGTGTGTGTGTGTGTGTGTGTGTGTGTGTGTGTGTGTGTGTGTGAAAGAGAGAGAGAGAGAGAGAGAGAGAGAGAGAGAGAGAGAGAGAGAGAGAGTGGTATTGACCCTGTGAGCAGATGGGCTCCTCCACACTGCTCTGCACAGTCCTGAGCACACACGAGGTCGCACAGTAGAATGGATGTGGGAGTGTGTGTGTCAGTGGCCATCTGACACCTCCCACAACTGGTCTATAGCCCCCCACCCCCCCCATCCCCGTGCTTTACATGTGAATGTAGCAAATGGAGTGCAATCCAGCCAACACAGTTAATTATTGAGATGGCATGTGAATGCAGATTTTCATGTGATTATCAGGAATGTTGAAGGCAAAACATGCAGGTATGCCTAATTTTACATTTGTTACTAATTTGTTACATACTAATTTTACAAATTTTACACATTTTACAAATGCTCTTACAGCACCAAGTTTGGTCCATTCACTAAACATTACAAGCAACTCATTTAGTGTAAAGGTCACAGCATGAAAGGGAAAGAAATCCTCCCTTAGATCATCTTAAACAGTTCCACTTAACCTTCCTTGTCTACGTCTGCTTCACTCAGTTGATATCATAAATTATCTGCAGAATGGGTCTGAGCTTGCTGTCAAAGGCGGGGGTGAGAGCAGAGGGAAAAAAATGTTAAATGAAACCTCTCATGCGGTTGCACTGACTTCTGGTCAAAGGAAAAACTGGTATATCTGCCTCTTTATTGTAAGTTTCCCTCTGACTCATGACTGAACTGTTGAACACCGGGGCCTTGTCCGTTATCCATTTATCCATGGATATAAGTAAAGAGAAATTCACAGCCATCATGAAATACAGGTCAAGAAATACTGGATGCACCATCAGCATTATTCTACAGTGACATAATAATAATGTTATGTTTTCTTGTGGAAACAAGTTAACAAGTTAATGGAATCATTTCTGTAGTTTCTATTCGTGAGAACAAGATCTGTTTGGACCAATGACACTGATGGCCTGTACAGGGTGGACCCCGGCTCCAGCCCCTGCAACCCCATCAACAATAAGCAGGTATACACTATGGGTGGATGGATTGATGGATGGAACAAGACCCATATTTTGTATTTAGAAGTTGTCAGATGTAAACAAAGCTATATACATGTATACTGTATTGGTAAAGAGATGTTATCCTGAGGGAGCAAGACATTACATTGTGGGAACAAGATCTCTGTACATGTGCATGTGCAGAACAGGTTGTTATTCTGATGGAACAAGATAATTCAGGACAAAGATCAATTTATGTGAAAATGGGTCACCAATTTTGAGGGAACAATATGATAATAGATGTTATACTGTGGGATCCCTACACTTAGATATCTACACACTTAAATAAGTGTGTACAGATTTAAGTGTAGTGTGTAGTGTTACATATTACGTAACCAGGGTGTTATTCTGAGGGAACAAGATGTATTGTAGGAACAAGATCTCTGTGAATGTAGATGTGTTGTATGTTTCAACAGAAAAAGTCAAGCTAACATCTTTTTAATGCAGGTTTACAGCTTTTGAGACGTGAGGGACTCCTTAGTCTTGATAGCATCAAAGCATTTTGGGTAGATAAATCCTTTATTGCCTGTGCAATTCTGTGGTGAAATGATCAGGAAAACACAGGAATGACAATTTTCATATCAATTCCTCACTGAGGCTCTGAATACTCCTAAATTGTAATGTAACTCAATAAAGGCTGGGTGGTTTTTGCAGGGACAGAGGAGAAAAACTGGTTGCTTCGCTTTTTTAACTCAGCTTGTTAGTTCTTTGTACACGGAGTGGATGATTGTTCACATACAATTGTGCTGATTGAGTGGCACACCATGTTGTCTTCTCTTTCACTCTTAGGCTGATGGAGAGCTTGTCCATCACAGCAGATACGATTAGAGTGATTGAAGGCTTGTCCATTTATTTTTGCCTATTCCTCCCACACACTGGCCAAGCTGACGAGATGACATTAGGGCTGTTACAAGGGTGGGATGTAGAACTCTGACAGGGTTCCCTTCTAAGGTGGTCCCAGTCAGCCTGGACGTCACATCAATCTGACAAAAGAAGATAAAAGTTTTAAGATACTGGTCATGATAGTTCTGTAGCTCAATTGCTTCATTAAATCTGACTTTTAAAGGACACTAGAGTCAATCTAACTGTATCAACAGCTTCTCTTCATCTCTTGGTCTTTTGTTCTTGAATCAAATCCACATTATTTAACTCACTTTAGGATCGATAAGGCACCATCCATTGTCAGATGAATTATTTTGTCTCAGGCGTTCAGGAGTTTCTTTAGTTGTAAACAGCATTGCATCTAGCCGATTGTGTGTCCTCAGAAGTCATTAAAAGCTCCTGTGTATGGTGTATAAGGGACTGACGGGCACCCAGCTGTATCACCCACTGTGATTGATTCACCAGTCTTTTCTCCCCCAACCTCAGGTCACATGCCACTTTTTGTCCTGGTTGCCTGCAGCAGAGAAGATGCAAATAGAAGTGAGAGCAGCTGTTGAATAGGGATGCTGTCTGGTTTGACTTAGAGAAGCATCTTGGTGTCAGCCCACTAAGACGGACGAGAAGGGCTGTGTGCTGGGCACACTGGCCTCCAGCTAAGCTCCAAAACTTACTTTTACCATTGATGCCTTTCCAAATGTGATGGATGAGACTGAATTGTTCTGCTGTAACATGAATGTGCAAAATACAGTTCTGAAACCTGTACAAGACATGTAGGCTTAATATAGAAGCTTGACAGAAGCATGAGGGATAGTTGCTAATAGCTTTGCCCACATGAGAAATGTCACCGCTCTTTGGTATGGATTAGGTTTCCAGACACCTTACTGTCTGTTTAGAATAAACACAGAGTATCTTAGCATCATGGCCACCAAGGTTTGTGTTTATTTACTCATCATTCTGTATATGAAATGACTGTTACGAAGTGTTTTTCAGAAACAAACTCTTGGCCCAGCAGAGCCGAAAGGTGGCGTGGTGCTGGGAACTCCACTGATTTTCCACATTATGTCAGGATACTGGTCATGAGGAGCACACTTCAGCCTGGTACAACATCCTCTGTGGCTGTGGAGCTTTGTCATATCTAAAGAAAGCATTTAACGCCAGCATTACAAACTGAGGGGCAGAATTTGAAAGAGGTCAGCATATACCTGGCAGGGGTGTCTATTACGCTATTCACTGCATTGTGGAAAATGCAGTGTCCAGTATTTCTGACCTGGACTCCTTTTAAATCTGTCTTTTGAACCTTGCAACTTTATTTAAGTGCAACGGTAAATTGCTCAAGCATCCTTTAATTAGGTTATGTTTACAATTTTTCAAGTCTGTCTTAAGACAGCAGATACCTATATGAGCACTTGAACAGGTTTTTGTCTTCTACTGTCACACCTCCTTTTCATACAGGCCATTAAAAAATCCCCTCCTAACACACCTATAATGTTGGTGATAGGGGACAATGTCCAGTCCTCTTACACACAACTCTCTGAGTCTAACTGAAACTAATATGAGGCCTCAGCAGTCTGAGCTAGTCAAATGGAGATATTCCAAAGTGTTTTCAGTACAATTGAAGCAGACCTATCATTTCAAAGGTGACCTACTCAGGTTGGCTGATGATTACTTTTATTTGTCATGAGAAAGCAAAAAAAATGAAACAGCTTACCATGCAAGGTAGGTATACTTTACTGAGAACAGGAAGAACATAATGACCATTATGAGATTAAAAAAAAAAAACTATTACCATTAAAATCCACTGTAGGTGCCATAATTTAACTCACCAATGTCACTTTATAAACAAGACTCCCAACCTTTAACTGCCACATTGCAAGTAGTCTACACAGTGGGCAAGAATATACTGAGAAGATACATTTTTGATGGAAAGCACTTTAGTCAATGACCAACAGTCAAGAAACAGGGTATTAAAATGTTTGGTGCTTCTACTTTATGAATGACTTAAGTTTTAAGTCTGCTACAGGAAGTCACCAATTACTTTTGTTTGTGTTCAAGTTGTATTTCCATATCACTGGAAAACAGAGTGCTGAAATTTGCCTCAGAGAATCATGACACACAGGTGTGCAAAAGTAATAACGTTTAATTCAAATAAAACCATGCAACAGGTAACCATCACCCTGATTAGATTCAACCCATTATAAAATAAACATCCAAAGCCGTACATTGCGTTAAGTGGGCATTCACGGTATGAGAGAAGAGACGACTCCATGGAGTATGCACAGGTCAGCCCAGAGACTAAGGAACCAAAACGAGGACCCAAAAACAGCAAACAAAAAAATCACAGCTCCTCCTGCTCTGCACAGGCCACAGTACAGTGGTGATCCCGAAAAGGTGCCAAGCACACAAACTATGTTATCTGAAGAGAGAAAGCACAAGGATCTGCACCCCCCACCCTCCCACCCCCCACTGGCTGCTAATAATCAATCACTATCACAAAGCGCTATGAACCATATGGCACACAGAAGACAAGTCTGAGAACATGAGTGATGAGCCAGCAGTGCCCCGTTGATACATATGTCGCTGAATGTCTAGTAGCAGTATTTTTTCATGTACCAGACATGCACTTGTTTCAGGAAGGCCCGTCAAATTCACATCGTTGGGATTGTGGAAGCTGGGGAATTTGAGGATATCATGGCCTGGGAAACCAAGCAAAGCATTGTGTTGGGTACCTTTTCCTCTGTTTCAGCATACTGCAAGACGTTGAGGTTTCAAAAAAAAAAAAAAACAAATCAGAAGATCCGAACATTGGAACAGTTCAATCAGGGTTACAGAAGTAAATTTGTAAGCAAGTTGATTCAAATCCATCACCACAATACCGGAACAGGGACTGCCAAATCTTGTGAAGAATCCAGCGCGCACACACACATAATTGGTACACTCAATCAGGTCATTTGTTATTTTACAATCTGGATGTAGACCACGAGGATAAGAAAAAATAACATTAGTTAAGATGTACAGTATTCTTGTTTTGTAACGTCTGGTCTGCACTGTGAACTTTAATGGATGACTGGGCACTGGGTGAGGAGGTCAGGTTAACCTGCACATCCCTCCCTCTGTCCAATGGGAGGCTCCCGAGGAACGAAGTGGGAGTCGAGAGTCTTGGATTACATCATGATGGCTGTGTAGTCTGAAAGTGGTAGAGCCAGTGTTAAGTGTTTAGGATGCTTGTGTGTGTGTGTGTGTGTGTGTGTGTGTGTGTGTGTGTGTGTGTGTGTGTGTGTGTGTGTATGGATGATAGGGAGGGACAGCAGCAGCAGGGGCCTCAGTTGCTATACACCTGGCCTTCGGGCGGCTGGGACAGCCTGTTGTTCTCTTTCATCATCATGTGCTGTCTCAGCTCCTGCAGCACCGTCCGGATGGTGTAGGAGTTTTTCCACCTGGACAGCACTGCCATCGTCTTTACGTCCACCTGAAAGGGGAGGAGGACGGGGGGAAGAATGGGGAGATCTTTTTATTATGTCTGGCAATGAGGTTAAATATGTAGAATGCAGCTTTAGGCTAAAGGAGTATGTTGGCACAAATGGTGTAATTCAATTATTTTCAGTGTTTTAAAAATCAAAATGCAAATAGGAACTTAAAAAAATGATTTTTATAGGCTAAGTGTCCTAACTGGTCAGGTTAGGAGAAATTCCTAAAACTAAGGAGCCTGCCTGTGCTAGACTTACACTGCTGAGTTTTTGGTCTCACAGCACTTCACAAGGAAAGGCTAAAACTGAGTCTGAGAACATTTTTAGGACGTCCAGAGGACTCCTCAGTCTCAGAGACCTGCTTGTAATCCAGTGTTTCTTCTACATTCATTTAGGAGTGGCGGCCGCCATTCCTAAATCCTAGCCACCGCTCCTTCAAATTTTTTTTTTTCATTGTCACAAATACACCACCGCTGCATGTCTCCACCTTCACAGCAGAGTCCGACATTAATTACTCGCGAGAGTGCGGCCTTGAAAGTGACATCACGTCAAGCACCCAGGCACCAGGTCAGGTGGGTCCTCTACCACTACCAGAGGAGTGTTGTCTTGGAAAATAGGGCAGCGACTTACCGGAGAAAAGGTAGAGTTATTAGCTAAAGATAACTCATAATAGGTTTTACAAGTTAAATAGACATTTGCAAACTATTGATGGCCAGCTAACATTACGTAACATATCGGTAGCTTAAGTTAATTGGGCCCGGTGCCAACTCAGTGTCACTAACGTGAGTAAACTAATTGATAGCATTAAGCTAATATCTACACGCCATGATGTAACCGCTGGCTGCATTTTCAGATGAGCTTGTTCAAATTTTTCTCTAAGAAGAGAAAGACAGCTGATGAAGATGACGCTAGTCAGGTATCATTAGCCTTTTACTGACTCATAAATGATGACGGTTAGGTAAAAAATTGTGTCCACACTTGTAATCAGATGTGATGTGAGTGTAAATTATCTAACGTTAATGTTTTATGTAATCGTATAAGACGAGTAACATTAGACAGGGAGGAGCAGTGGAACAGAGTGAAGGAGAGCAGAGCACAGCAGGGGAGAGCCAAGTGAAGGAGCAGGAGAGCAAAGTGATGGTGCAGGAGAGAGAGATGAGAGTAGAGGAGAAAAACCTAAAGGGAAGCTCAGGCTATCAGCTGGGACCCTAAATGGGTTGAAAAAAATTACCGGTTCCTCTCATGGCTCTACCACACTGATAACGGAGAGTGTTGATGAACCTTTTTTGCCTTTCTTATTTTTTTGCATAATGTACATGTCAATATTTCTGTTAAATAAATAAAAAATAAAATAATAAATAAATTCAGTGTATTTTCATTGTAAGAGCAATGATCAATAATGCCGCTTTACTCCTATAGGAATGTTCTGCCGCTTACGTCGGCAGCATGAGCAGGCAGAGGTGATTAAATCAGTCAGCGGCAGCAAGTAATGCACTTGCTAGTGTTCGTGTTTTGGAAAAATACACCTAGAATGAAATTTTGAAAGCACATTTTGGTGGTGGGGTTAATAAGACTCTGAACAGCTCATTAACAATCCAAAGCAAATCCAGCAATACCAGAGACAACAGTTTCCACAGCTCTTCACTCCTCCATCAAACCAAAAATTAAGCGTGCTGATTTATACTGAAATTAAGTATACTGATTTGAAGTATTACTGGTAAAATTGTGACTTTATGTGGAATCACCCCATCAAAAGGATGTAGATTTGTTTGGGCAAGTGGAAAAAGTCAATATTGTACTTTCATGGCACTACTGTATAGGATGAATATTTCATTTAACAGTCACTAACACACACCAGTCACCGTAGACACAGTGAGTCAGTTCAGTCATAAACATGAGGTCTTCACATAGCAACAGGGTCAACTCCACCCCTTTTCTTAGCTCACGAATTCTTTCAGTTCCCTTCTAAAAGTTGCTCTCAGCAGCTCTGAAGAAAGATGTTCAGAGGAAACTCTTAGCTCTGTTTTTTTTTTTTTAGAATCATTCAGGAGGACTCTAAAACAAAATACTTTGCAAATGCATCCCCTGAATCTTTAATTTGGATACTCACCACGCCGTTTGAACTCTGTACGCCAGTCAGGTTGATCTTGTTCACGAAGCGCACAAGAGGGGGATGCTCTGGGTATTTGAGTCCACATTCGATTTTCAGACTGTATATCCTGCCATCATAGACAGTCTGCAAAGAAAGAAAGGACAGCAGGGTAGCTCAAAGTGTGACAGTAAAGGAAATGTGTTGGTGTGTGGTGTTCAGCAATTTGTTTCCATAAACTACCCACTGTCAGTTTGACAGTGCATTCTTCACCTTGGAACAGCTGCAGACAAAACACTCTCAACTCATTCCTTTACTTGCTGGTTCTGAAGCTTTTGACCATATCACAGAAAATCACAAAACATCTACAGTTTAGTGATAAAGGAGCAAACAATGGCTCAGAAACCCAGGACATCTTATCAATGATGAAATATTAAAGGACGGTGTGGTTAGGTGAAGAGATGTACAGACATGTAATGAAGCTGAATGAAGCCTCGACTCTGATTACAGCTGCTTACAGCAGCTCCATGCTGGTCTGTGTCTGCACACAACAACAGCAATCCTTCTGCTGCCTTCTTCAGTCAGTTTGTGACAGGGAGGCTGAAAACTGTAACACCTGGGTGAACAGCGCAGAAAAGGCTGAGTGCATGGAGAAGCAGATGCTTGTCCTTGGAAACAGACATACCTGCTCTTGTCACCTTGGGGTCTCACACCCTAACTTACTACCATTGCAACCAGTCTACCAACATCTTTGCATGCTTGTACATTTGTTTCTATACTACAGTGGTAAAGGTTGCCACTTCAAGTGTTGTAAAAACACAAGGTAACTGGTGCATGCATGCACCTCTCTTTACTTCTTAAACCACACAAGAAGTGATTCACCATCTTAACTCTCTAGAGGGGAGGCAGAAATGAAAGTGCCACCAAAGGAAACACAACCACCCACGATGCTGGCTCCATCTCAAATCGTCATGCACACTGCGACAGATACACAAACTAAAACACACACAGCTCAGAGTGCACTGACTTGTCTGAAATGTCTATTTCACAGTTCAGAACAATTTTTACTTTGCATTTAAAATGTAGCTATTGGGGCAGAGTGTTTTGGTTGGACAATAGTTTCATTCTAATAACATGTACCCAAGGGCTGAGAAAATAGTGGCCAAGTAGTGTTTGATTATTCCTTCTAAAAAACACATAGCTTTGAACCATCTTGTGAATTATGCCCATTAAAGGGAGAATCAATACAAGAGACATACTTCATGTATATACTTTCAACATAAACATGTCTTTTAAATGATCTACATACTTAGACATTACAATTATTTGCACGTTTCAGCTTGACCTACATTACATTTTCCATCAATGACTTGACATGTTGACAGTATCCAATCAGTTCCGGTCCAGCTGTCCTGGAAGATTTCAATGTCCCGGACATATGGCAGACAGATATTACCTGATAACAGACCACACTTTCCTTTTTTATGCGTCCACAAGTGTCTAATGGAGACAACAGTTTTTGAAGTTTTCCAGGATTGAGCAAGAGTGCTTCAGCTGCCAATCACAAAACAGGCTGCAATGTAATGCCTCTGGGCATTTGTGTGTTTGACTTTATGCAGCCCTCATGCTAAATTTTAACACAGTTGAGATACCCAGGCTGTGCCATACTGTGACAAACAACACAATGACAGGTGATGTTTACCTTAATGACTTGCGGGAGGTCCAATCAAACAGCTCAAAGTGCCTGTCACCAGCTGCTCATCTATTTTACTGCGGTTGCAGAAATCTATATCCACCTGGTAATTAATCATATCCAGGTCAGCTTACAGCAGCTCTTCTCCAATAAGAGGTGTTACCATCATATTTACAATAGTATTTCTGTTTGAACATCAGCTGATCAAGATCCGGCAACATACCTGCAACCTCATGAACCATATGCTCACCATTTCAGAGTGTTCCCCGCCTTTGCTATTACGCAAGTGCAGCACAGCCACACAAATAACGACGGACTACATGTTCACAATATCAATCACATTCTTCTCTTATAACACAAAACAAGAGGTTGATTCAGGTCAGCAAAAGCAACATGTGCCATTAATGTTCTGGCTTGAAATGGAGTAAGACGAGCTACATTGCACCCAATGTTTTCTATTTTTCAACTTTGTACAATCCTCCAACTGAAGAAGAGCAGTATGATGTATCAAAGTGCTGGAGGCCCTCGGGGTGGCTCACCTTGGCGGGGCCAATGATCATGCCATTCCAGTGAGTTAGCGTCATGTCGTTATCATCTGCGAGGCCCCAGCTCACTGTACCATCACTACCTCCCTTCTGGCCTTCATCCAGTTCCTCCAGCAACCGAAAGCTGCGGGGAATTACAACTTCGCAAACACAGAGAAAAAAAACAATTCAATTACTTTGTTCTGATCACACACTGGGAGAAAATTCAGTCTTATCAAACTCAATCATTTTTTTGAACAGAAGTCCCTGACAAAAACCTAGGCTGAGCTAAAAGAAATTTGCTCTAATTTTAAAACTTGCACATATTATAATATCACTAAATTTAAGATATTTTCAAATTTGCTAAATCTGTCAGTGATTCCTTCTGTAACATAACATCATCTAGCAACCTCCAAATCGTAACAAATTGACTGAGATGGATACGATTATTAACAACTGTTTTGTTAGTTGTATTGAATTGTTTACATTAATGTTGGAGGACAAAATCTGGATGTTATATGGGTGACTCCATTTTTGAACCCTAACTTATGACTCTTCTTACGACCTGGTGCAGGTCTGGTGACTAACTGCATCAGATGTAACCAGTGGTAGAATCTCAGTTTTGAACAGCTGCTTCCAACATACCTGTTCTTCAAGATTTTATGGAAGTGCACAGAAATAATCTGAATATGTTTCATTATTGAACAATGAAAATAATGGTGTTTACTGCTGACAAATAACTGTAAACATTGAATGCAACTCCAGAAGCAAGGAAGTCAAAGCATTTTTTAATAAGTTTGTACACAAGGCTCATTTTATTAAAATGCAGCATGGCCCTGCATGTACCTGCATGGTCACTGCAGGAGCATTTAAATGGAGAGAACTTTTGTGAACTTTGTGACATCCTGAGGACGTTTAAACTGACCAAACGGGTGTAATGCTCGGTACTACTTGAACTTATACATCAAACGGTTGTGAGTATGTCAATAGGCGTATCTGATGAGCCTTCACTTATAACAGCAGGGTGATCGTAAGACAGATATCATTTTAATAGTTTGTCCTACCCGCTATCGGGTGAAGTTATTATCTTTGGTGTCGCCAAAGGAGAGAAACGACATGGCGTTGTTAGCTGTTTAAGGAGTTGCCTACTTCATTATAAAACGTTAAAACATACCATTGAGGACAGATATCCTCATTAAATAAGCACTGAGACCATGTTTCAAGCTGTCAAACGGCACGGGAATAAAATAGCATGTGTTCAGTTTTTATTGACGAGCTTGTTTTGCGCATTTCCAGTCATGTCAAGACTTTCCAGCGGCTGAACAGGGCTGTGCTGCCAGCTAACGTCAGCGAAGCAAACAACTTATCTTCCCATCAGGCGAGTCACGGGCGTCACCGCCTTCCCAACAAAGTCATCCATCGATACTCTAGACAAATGTGCTGTGTGGTGTACACTTAATGAGACTGTAGCCTTTTCTTAGACCAGCAGGCTTCATAATGGTCCATCAAGGTTGTTGCATATGGCCAATTGTTGCTCAAAGACTGTGGGCCAGCTTAGCTAGCCAATGAGCTAGCTAACAGCGTTAACGGCAGAACCTTCTCTCACACAGAGCCCAGAGTTATAGATAAAAACCCACTGCAGCTGGGCTCGTTCAAACTGTAAACCTATTGTGTAACTAATATGCTATGTTGGAAATTACACATCACAAGCAAAATCAACGGAAAAACACTGTCTGAGCTGTCGGCTTACCTGATCCGGCGGGGGCCGCCATCTTTGTCACTGCTTTGCGGAAGCGCGCACGTACGATGTTCACTGGCGCGTGTCCGTCGTCAGAAAAAAGACATTCATTTCCTAAATTAGTTTTTTTTTTTCAATACTTAATACCTTGGCGTCTTTGCGTCACGATATTGGTACATTTATGTTTTAAGAGTAGCGTTCCTCATTCACTGTCCCTCTCCTTACCTACTGTGACAGCAAACTATATGAAGACTCGGAGCAGCTGTTGGTGTCGCCTTTGCTGAGAATTGTTCTTAAAACTAATAGTCGGGTTCAAGAAAGGGAGAACATAGCAGAAACTGAAACTGACGTGTTACCACAGATTCCTACAATGCTATGTATGGTTGTAACAACCAACAAGAAAATAAGTGTTCTTCCTCAGTATGGACACGGACGCACTGACGGCGGTGCGGGTTCGCCACCTACTGGTCCACACAAACAGTGTCAGATTAAAGGATCACGAAAGGTTTTAATCCCTGACATGGATCAAGAGTCAGCTGCTCATAATAACACTGAAACAGGCTGCGCTTGTTGTAAATTTTCCTTGTGTTCACACTGATAAGAAAAAATATGAACCTATCCTTAACAACAAATAAAAAAAAAATATATGTGTGTGTGTGTGTGTGTGTGTGTGTGTGTGTGTGTGTGTGTGTGTGTGTTAGATAGATAGATAGATAGATAGATAGATAGATAGATAGATAGATAGATAGATAGATAGATATACACAGAGAGAGAGAGAGACAGAGAGAGACAGAGAGACACATTGCAATGACCAAAGTAAGAGAAAAGACAAAAAACAAGTTCTACAAAAGACAAGAAAACATGAAATAGTCAAGTTTACATTCAAAAATTGGGCTGAGCTCTTTCTAAGATCTTCTGCCAACTTCACTGTCATCAGTGCTGAGCTCCAAGTTGTTCTGATCGCACCAGGTCACCACTTCATCAGACTTTATTTACATTTTTGGAGTTACCCTTCTAACAAGCAAAAAGAAATTGTGGATCAAGAAGTAATATAATTTCCATTAAATCACATTTCAAAAAGAATTCCAGTTAATTCAGATGATGATTTTTCCCCAAAAAACTACATTGCAGACATTATGACACAAAATGCAGCATATAACCAGGTTCTTTAACATTAAGAGAAAGAACACAAAAGTCTTTTTCCTGTTCTTTGTTTTGAAACAATATACCTTTCCTCATGGAATTTTTGGATTATTTTATTAGCAGTCTGTTTTGACTGATATTTTTCAGTACTTTTTTCATGTGAATTCACAGAAAAATGTGTTTGCTAATCAGGGGACTGCAGAGACTTCCATGTCGGCGACATCACATGCAGCATAATGATTACCCTCGGCAAGTGTCAAATAAACACACAATTAAATAGAGAATGAAAACATAAATAGATAAATTCTAGTGGACTCAGTAGAATGCCAATCTCTGCCAGGTGTGTCTGGGGACATGTGGGTGGGGACCAGGGAGTGCAGGGTGGGCTGTGTGTCCAGCGTGTAGCCATGCATGAGAGTATATGGTAATGAAGTGAAGACAATATGCAGCAGGTTCAAAAACACCAGAGATGAAAAATGTCAGTGTCAACGTGAAAATGCCAATACAATCTATCGCCAACACGAATGTGACCACCACGTTCAGAGACAAGAGTCCAAACAGAAGCAGTTGGTGATCACTGGCGACCCCTGCTGGCCAGAGGAGCGGCAAGTCAGCAGTCAATGACAGTATGAAACAAAACAGTCAATCAAATAAGTTTTTCAAAAATAGTAACTCACCACAAAGAGGTCCTTCAGCATACAGTCATAAATGTGCACAAAAACATACTAGGCTGATGACCCACTAGAATGCAAGATTTGCTGCAGACAAATAGGTTACAAATACAGACACACACACTTGACCAAAAGCATGATCCTCCCCAGGCTTATGCCTGGCTGAAATAATAAGCTGTTCAGCTGCACTAAATTTAGAAATATCTGCCATACTGTTGCAGGCAGTTTTCTTCTCAGGGGTGCTGCTAGAAATGCCCCTGACAAAAACAGCTCTGGCAAAATGATATCTACAGTATACACCCTGCCATGTTTTTAGCAGGCTTTAATCATTCAGCCCCTCTAAAGGGAGACTGGGGCTAAATCAAATAAAAACTTCAGCTGTGGATAACCATGACAAACTTCAAAAATAAATACTGGGTCGTTGCGTGTACATTTTTCCCCATAATATCCCTCATCAACCTTCAGTGATGGAAGAATTTTGAGAGCAAAACTTGTGAAAGATGTTTGATGCACAGCTGAGTTTGTCTTCCCATCAGTGGTTTTTTAAAATGCATTAGAGCTGAGACTGGAGAGCCTGTCACTGTGTTTGGGGTCTGTGATAATGAACATACTGAGAGGGGGAGGTTGCCCTCTGACCCTCTCCCACCGACACCTCCCCCAGCCATCCATCCTCCACAGCCAGCCTCCCACCCTCCATCCCCCATCCCAGCCCGCCCGCCCAGCTCCTCTCTCCTCTCTAAAGACAAGTTGGTTCTCAGAGTGACGAGACCAAGATCTGTGTGTGTGTGTGTGCAGGAACTTTGGGGATGAATGGCTCAGTGTTTCTCACAGGGACATGAATACAGTGTGTTGGTCCTGACAGACAGGCATGCTCATTCACACTCTGCTTTTTCACTTTTCAAACTCACTTCTATGTCCGCCTGCTATGAATACAGGCCTGTGCTGAGAAACGTACACACAAATCCACACAAATAGCCCCACAGTCTGAGGGTCCCCTAGAATTCCTGGATATGACGGTAATATCGGCTTTAAAAAATGTGTCTAACCCACATGCAGTGTTTTGTACATAGCATGTGGTTTTAAGTGTTAATTCTGACATGTTCCAAACTGTCTCCATCCTGTTGCATTAATAGCTAATAGTGTTAGTTCACTGGCATAATTCCTTCTCTGACACTAACCTGTCAGTCAAGCAGTGTGTCTTCTAATGGTAACTTCATTTACCTTTCCTTTTCTGACAATGGAACTTTTAGGAGATTCTGCTGATTGTCTTGTAGTCTTTATTCCACTTGTTTGAAGTTCTCTGGTGTGCACCAGACTAGAAATAGACGATGTTTCCCAAAAGAGTCACATCCAAAAGCAGGCACTGAGTTTAGAGCAAGAATTATTAAAACTGTCATGTACTTGCAATATATTGAATCATCACCATCACCATCATCACCAGATCGTCACCCAACGAGACACCAATGGGTGATTTTGGAGCGACATGTCAGACAGCACAGTCTGCCACCACCATCAACTGAGAGATCTTATGTCTTTTGTAAAAATGATCCCAGCATTTGAGTTCCACACATTGGGAGAATCAATGCCAAAGAGCACTAAAACTTTTCTGGAGGCTCGGGGTGGAGCATCAGCTCACTGAAGAACAATTAGGACGTAAAAAAAAAAAAAAAAAAAACTGGTCTCTGCATCTCCTGCATGAAATTTCAGTTGGGTGCTCTCTCTGTCTTGAAAAATAGCTATATTTGTTTCCCCACAACAATACCATGAAAAGCTGCTCCAGAGGTAAAGGAGGCAAAGAATTAAATTATACTCTCAACTAATGAACTAAATGAATAACTGCAAAACTGTCTTGAATGCTTCATGCCAAAAACAAACCAGCAGTTTTGTGAACAAACATCTTTTAATTATTATGTTGTTTCTTCCTCTCACTTCTCACCTATCTGTATGTAGCCTACAAATAGAAATTTCTTTTTCAGTAAGCCTTACCTATACTGAGACAGAATCTTCTTTATTAGTAATATATAAAATTTCGATGTATACATCATATAAAAGATTACTTCATAAACACAGACACTACCTCATATGATACATATAGATATCTATGATCTCATATGTTCAATTATTCAGGACAAACTGTGTTATATTTGGACTTCAATATTTGCTGATGTGTGCAGTATGTATACATGGATATCATAAGTATGATTTTAGACTGTATCATAAGAGCAGTGCAGATCAAACTGTTATTGCCTTGTCTTGTCAGAGGGGCTTGGTTTTTAAGGAGTGGCATGGTGAGAGGGGTTGAGTGATCTTTGAAATGAGTGTAGCTTATCTAGCTTCAGTCCTCATTACAGGAGAATTAAGAGAGGGGGGATTAAAAGTTTCTTTTCACAAGTGGGGACACAGATACAGAGGAGAGAGCGGGACAGAGACCCTCTTTAAAGATGACTGCAGGAGGTGTTGTGATCTCTGTGTGGTCTCCATTGATATGCATGTGATGTCTCAGAGCGCAATATGTCCTCTGTAAATGGAGGACTGTACCCTGAGCAACATCACTGAGCACAGAAACATTCACAGCTTCAATTCCAGTCATACTAACTCAAGGCTAAATGAATGGTTGTTTCATCATAGCTGAAGACTGGTGTTTGAAAATAGCAATGAAATCACTGTATTTCTTCATCTCTTTCATTTCCTTGTATTATCTGACTTAACAGTATATTGAGATTAGAATCTGAAAAGTAGTTGTCTTTAAAATGCAGACATGCAAGTGAGGGGTCCTTGTGAGAGATGTTAGTGTCAGACAAACTTAAATTCACTCATCTGCATCATAGCTTTCATCCTTTAAAGTAGTATCAGCTTCATTTCTATAAATGAATGCTATTGTTGTTCTGTGGTTTAGCAGAAAACTGTAAGCCTGTTAATTGAAATGGAGGTCTGCGAAGTGAGCAAGCCATGACAGCTGTGTGGGATGCATGTCTCCAGGTGGCCAGAAGAGGTCTGCCGTGCACCAGTCATTTCTCTGGCAGCAAACGCTGCCTTCAAGTCTGGGGGAAATAATGGACCGATGGTTCGTCGCAGCACACATTGGCAACAGCACAGTGGAAGCCGAAATATGACATGATTTAGGTAAACGTTATGATTACCAACCTGAGCCGTCAGTGACTCTGCATACTATCCTTTTATAGTCTATCAAGCGATATGAGAGCTGAGAGAGCTAAAACTCTGATGAGTCCCATTCCCTGGACAGCGTTCACCTGCTGCTGGTCAGGATACAGTTCAGCTTTCAGCGAATATAGCCTGCCCGCTGTATTAGGCCCGGTATAGTAATTTTAGTTAATAATCAATTCAGCGTGAGAAAGTCGCCCAAAGTTTCGCATCGCCCCTTGAGATACGGTTGTTCTGGTTTGATGGTCACTTCTTGATTGAGAACCAATACATATATTGCAAAAACATCCATTGGTTTATGTATGAACAGTGGGGTGGTATCTTAAACCGTTACATTTAGTTTCATCCCCCCCCCCACACACACACACACACTTTTCTCTGAAAAACGATGAGCAGCGTTTATTTGCAGGCTCAGTTACTACACTTTGCATGAGGATGTTGAATACAACACAGTTTCAATGGTATTTCTCTGGAACGTAGATCTTGATCAGTTTATTTAAATCTGTTATGCGACCAAAACTGAGTATCACAAAGCATACTGTGAGCCGGCTTTATCGTCTAGCTTGGTTGTGGAAAATACGAGGAGCACTTGAAAGCAGCGCGATATCCCCTTTGCCAAACCCCCTTTTACTCCTGCGGAGAGCTGGGCGCTCAACGTAGAATCAAATCATTCCCACAACTGCTTACCGGTCGGCTACATGTGGGCGAAGAAACCTGCTGAGTGAAGCCAAACAGAGGAAAGAGACTAAACTAAGCAGCACTTTCTCCTGCATGGAATAACTGCACTGATTTATTGTTTGTAACTAAAGCGATAGGTGTGTAAACTAGTGAAAGTTGGATGCCTGAGAGGGAATTTGCAAGTCTGGACTGAACGACAATGGAATTTTAGGTCTCGTAACCTCGAGAAACAACGTTATGAGTGTCGGCTGATTTGTCGGCCTAGAAAAGCACCGGCCGCGGACAAATTGGATACAGTCAGTGAAGCCAGAGGAAACTTCGCTGTGAGAGAAGTAAAGAAGCGCTTTGAGCAAGTGACTGAGGAGTCGTACTCAGGACAAGGTGAGTGGCACTCTGGGCAGTGTAGTCAGCCTCTGCTGAACCAATCTACTCTTATTTATCTTAGTTAAAATTATAACTGCGTATGTTTTCCCATACGTGTGTGTTTCCCTCTAAACGACCGAGCTTCTGTGTTGTGTACAGCAGTTTCAGTGAAGTCGTAACGTTACTGGAAGAACTTTTCTCTTTGAACATCTTCGTACCCGTTGTTTAACCCGTGTCCACTTTTTCATTCAGTCTTTTGGTCATTAACCATTTTAGCCACGGTAGCTAACGAAGTTAGCCCGCTAAAGCGCACTGACTGGTCAACAGTGTGCTTCTCTGGTGTTCGCCGTCTTATCCAATATACATCCTACAGGCGTCGTCGGTGCGAGTCTGTACGCTACCACAAAAGTTCATTATTTTGTAGGAGGTGTGACCGCCATTTAACGGTAATTAAAGGCGAAGCGCTAAAGTGTTCAGCCACGACATGGGCTGATGAAGTGTTCCCGCAGCCGGCGCTTCTCGCCTCTGTGAAGCGGGGATATTTCTTCACTTTGCTTTGACTTTTTCTCTGCACCAAAAATTTGTTGAATTTTACACCAGAGTAGTCACAGTGCTTCGCTTTGACACCTACCACGATTTACTATGTAGAGGATTGTGTTGTTAACATGTCAGCCACGTCAAAAAAGTCGTTTTTAATCGAAGTGCGTTGTTACTTCTGTGTCGCGTGTGCTGAGTTTGTCAGACAAGCCTGATAACGGTGCTTTTCCACATTCATGATAAAAACAGAACAGGTCATCACTGGTATTCAGCTCATGGATCAGACTGTGACTCAGTTGAACGTCAGTTGATGGCGAAGACAATGCATCCGATAACTTTATGACACCTTCAGACTTCTTTCTCTGAGCAAGTTTCATATGAACAAAGTGCTGTATTGCAATCAAGAATTGTTATTCTTCCATTGATGCATCACTTAAAAATTATCAAACATGCCGCCGTCATACACACCCATTTGCATGAAGTACAGAAAGCCAGTGTCTGTGAAAACAATGAATCAGAAATCAGCAGGAGAGATTTGTGCTGTGGTTAGTAACATACTGGTTAAGGTCAAAGGTCAGATGCAGGTCTTTGTGTGATTTTCTCAGCACACTAACTTGTACAATATTAATTGTGCTTACTAATGACACTTGGGGTTACAAGTGTTTGGCTGACAGTCGATCAGAGCGGCTGCCAGTGAGAGTGTGTGACCTCTGTGTTTTTGTCCCATGGGCGATGGTCTCCTTTCACAGTTTAGTGGCTTCTTAAACGACGGCCATCTGCTCCCATTGCCTCATAACAGAATTGATGGCTTAGTATAAGCCCGGAAATGAGATGGAATATCCCCTTCTGATGATGATGATGATGATGATTGCTTATTTACTTTAGATTGTTGGTAGCAGTGCCTGTGCCTGCTAGTTGTCATGTACCCTCACAATTGGAAACTCATTTTCAGATTTGTTTTTTTTTTTTTTTTTTTTTTAAATTTGCTTCTGTGTTCTGTGATAAAACACAATGCTTAATGCCACATATATATTTATATTTATCTTGATGTAGTTAGTCCCCACAACTATTTTTTATTTCAGGAATCAAGTTCTGTAGCTGCATTGAAGTCGAGAGTCCTTTGGAGCGTTGTGAATGTTGTGTTGGACTGTGTTGTGTGGAGTTTTCAAGTTCTAAAACAAAGCGAAGCTGTAGGTACTGAAAACTGGTCAAGTGTGACATGTTTAAGTAAAGCCCAGTCAAAGCTGTTCCTGTCAAGCTTATGAGGGTGTGCAATTAGTAAAGATGTTTAAGTGGGGTCTCAATGGCTGTTCTTTGGCAGAACTAGTAGCCGGCACGTTCTTGCACTTGCACCTGGATAAAGTCAGACACCAGGTCCCAGAGCTGTCTGGACTAGTAAAAAGACCTTTGGCCCTGTGTATAAATACCATCATTATGGTGTACACGTTTGACCTTTTAAAGGCTTGACCTCAGATAAAAAAAAAATTGAAAGGGTTCCAGATAAGTGCATATACATATTTGTTGTTTCCATCATTTCACTTTATAAAACCTGCAGGAAAAAAACTTCCTGACATTTCAAGGAAAATGGTGATAATGATGAGTAAGGAAGAATTTCAGTGCCACTTGATTATATTCTTCTGCTGTGTTGTACCAGTGGTCAGACTTGAGACAAAGACATTAAAAGATGTCAACACATTTTTTGATTTCTAAATCCTGAACTAAATAGATTTCCTGTATGGAAATAATTTCACTTAACTGATAAGTAAGCATCTTCACAGATGTCAGCATTTACAGACAGGATTTGTAACTGCAGAGGTGGTAAAGCACCTCTCCAATAAACAAGATTCACCTCACAAATTCTGTTGCAGTCAAGGTGCCAAAGGTCGAAAGGTGAAGGGGGGTTGGGTGTTGACTGCTGTCGTTTTCTGTGTCTAGCAGCTGGAGGGACTGCAGGGAGCACGTGGTGTCGAAACCCTTCATTACCCTGTTTCCAACCAACCAAATGTCTTTAATGTAGACTGAACCACTCAACCAATGTCGTCAGCCAAAATGAGGGTGCAGGGGCAAACATTATTTGAGAGAATAAGGGAGCACTCCTGTGTTTTGTCTTGTTGAGCATCCATTGTGGCACGTATGCTTTAATTCAGGTGATGAACAGGTGGGGAGACGTCAGGGATGGACAAGGCTTTGATAAACTGCGGTTGGCTGGTGATGGCGCAAGCTCCTCTACTTGGGCCTTGATGAAATAACTGCAGTGCACAGCCTGGACAGTGCTGTCACTGCAAGGTGCCAAGTCAGATCTGGTACAGAGAATAGTAAGGGTCAGGTTGTGCTCAAACTGAATTACTTTGTAAGACACGTTGTCTGACCTTGTGTTAATCGCTGTTCTGAACAGCCTCGCTAGAAGGGACTGAGAGCAGAGACAGAGCCTTGTTTAAATATTGGGGTAACTTTGCATAGTTTCTGGAAGACATCCATAGTGTTGCGCTTGGTTGTGAAAAGTGACAAATAGTAGTGTAAATGAACAAAGGGAGCTTAATGGAGAACATCCAACCCTCACTTCTTTCTCACCTCTGTACAGCTGACCAGTCAGAGAGGGAAAGCAGCATGAAGGTCGGAATGGTGGTTTTGGAAAATTACAGAAATAGTCAGATCCAGCCCCCCCAATTCTGATGTCGGAAAGGTTTGTGTGTGTATGTGTGTGTGTGTGTGGTGTGGGAGGTTTCTAAAGCTATTCGACCAGCACCTGACAAGCAGTGCTGATGAGGCATACTGGCAGCTTAAACCTTTTTGACTGCGATAAACTTAATTCTAACTGTATTATGAAAAGAAAATCCACATTCTTGAAGAGTGAAGATGTTCGTGTGCTTCTGATAAAATTCTTGTCCGATCATCAAGCAGCGTCCGGTGCTCCCTTCCACCACATCTTTCTGATTTCAGAGTTGCATCCCATAGTTTTTGCAACATTCCGAAACACAGAATCTGACAAGCATGCCTACTTTCCACAGCGACTAGCCGAGCGTGTAGAGGTGTAAAAGTATGGAATGTCCGTCAAGCTCTTTTTTTCCTTCTTCACTTGACCACTTAAGTGACTTGTACGCACAGACTTGAATGCTTTTGAGGAGAGACTGAAACAAAGTGTGCAGCTTATCCTGTGTTAGCAGTTTTGGAGTTTTTCCTCTTGCCCTGATGTGAGCTTACTTGCCCTGCTTTAAATGCGGACAATTGTGACAGCTATAAATACAAGGTGCAAAGACATTTCATATGGTCTAGTTTGTTCCACCTTTTAAGCATAATCAAGCCTTCTAATAGAGTCTCAATTCATTCCATTTTCTTACTGGATTTGTACGGACCACAAAGCAACAGAGGGAAGCCAGCTAACAGGAAATTAATGGAGTGAACGTTCTCTGCAACCATTTGTTATCTTGCCCATAGGAGAGCACGACCATCTCAAAGGGGATCAAAGTACAGGTTATATAGAAGGGCGGCCGAGACTCAACATGTGAACGCTTGGCTTGCCCGGCAGGGGTTGTGGGCTCCTCCACTCCCATGGCCAGATTAAATACTCAATTTAATTATGTCACTGAGCATTAACTCAGTAACCTTATCAGAGTGGTCTGGCTGTTTAATGGGGCTTTGTGAGCCAACAGATGCACCAAGATTAGGGACAATATGCTGGTAGTGCAAACCCTGAGCGCAGGGATAAATGACGGGCACGGAATCTGATATGAGATGCCCCTCCTACTAGATACCACCACCACACTGTAGCACCTCAAGATAGCAGACATTAAATATAGCCTCAGCCGAGGACAGTACGGTATGCAAATCTCAAAGTGTTAGTGTAGTGAGGAAAATGATTTAATGCATCATTAAATCAAATTGGTACTTTCATGCCTTGTTGTATACTGTACATTTGTTCTGTGCTGTAGTGGAGTTTCTCAACATATTCATGCAGTGATTATGCATGTTTGTACATGCAAACGTTGAGATGAAAGTAAAAAGCCACCTTGGGGGGGAGGTTGTGATTTTGTTATTTTGCATATTGATGTCGAGTTTCAGGCTGATTAAAGAAATCCCCTGAAGTCACAGCAGCATGAATATATGATGGTTTCCTGTCTTTTTGCTGCTGGGCAGGCCCGTGTGAGGAGTGCTGCTGTGCCTGGAGACGCAGACTTGACTGGCTGCCCTCTCCAGTTACTAATAGTTGCATTTGGGCTCACTCACATCTCTCTGCGTATTGCTTACGGTGAACATTACAACTTTAAGCCCCAAGCTGGACAGGATGAAGCGCCTGTCTTTCCGAGGGTGTTCATTACATGAATCAGCAAAGCCCTCTTTTTTTTTTTTTTCCTTTTTTTTTTGTTGGCGGAGGATTTTCTTTGATAACAAGAGCAGTGATAACACTCTCAGGATTCTCTGAGGATTTAATTAGACAGGGTAGCCTGTTCATTATGCAGATATGTAAATGGAGACCCAGATACATGCAGTGCTGTGGATTGTAAAATAGATTCAAGTGTTGAAATCCCTTTGAAGCAGCAAGTGAAGTGCTCTGTAAGAGTGTGAATTATTAACTCATCAGGGTACGCTGCATGCTTCCACCACATGCAGCTCAGTGTGTGTGTGTGTGTGTGCGCGCCACAATTGTTCCGTCATGAATGAAGCTGGTGTGTTTGCCTAAGGTGAGTGTTGAACCAGGAGTACACGTGATGAGATGGTTTACCCGAGCACAGTCTGCCTCCTGAGCTTGAGCTGCACTGACTGAGAACTACAACAGAACGCTTTTACTCTCTAGTATCACTGACACTCATGATGTGTGAAGGGATTAGTATGTCAAACATTGAACTGAACGTGAATTGGAATGAAGAACTCCATTTAGAGTTACGAATCAAAACTCAAGTTGGTATACTGGACTTTTTTTTAGTCCTTGTGGTGCTGTTTGTGTTAAGGCGGCATTAAACACTGATGTCGTTGAGGAGTCTGGCTCATTTTGAGAAAAGGTTTGGTAGAAAGAGGTGTGGCTCCTCTCTCTTCACTACTCTCGTCTATCAGAAGGCATGATCTGATCTGTTTCTCATATCCTCCTTCCAGGCTCACTCCCTCCCAGATCCCTCTACAACATCCATACATCACTCTCTCTTGTAGAACCCAAACAATTTCATCCTATCCTTTCTGTCCACAATTCAGCGCTCCTAACTCAACGCTGTCTGCAGGTGTCATTTTCTCAGTATTCCCCCGTGGCTGCATTCATGCATACCCATTCTCCCGTATCATTTCTCATCTTTCTGTGCAGCTGAAGCAGCCGTCTGTAGAAGGCCCTCAGAGGAAGAGGCCTGGCTAGTGAGATAGGGTGACATGGATGAGAAGGGCTTTGTCACTGCACATGCAACGAGAAGGCGAGACCTCCACCTGGGGTGGGTGAGGGTAGAGGGAGCACTGAAATACACCAACATACACTCCATTGGTCTTCTGTACTTATGAGGTCCTCCACTTGAGGTCATGAATTCCTCTACTCTTAAAGTAAGCATTAATCCTCTCTACTTCCTTAAAGCATAGCCTAATCTAATTCTCATCCTGATGGACCCTAATTTTAGACCGAGGTCAGTGCAGACAAAAGATTAGACAAAGGGCTTGTGTTATCATTTTTCTTGCAGCGCAGGTCTTGCTGCTGTTCAGCAGGCTTTATGTGTGTGCCAGAATGATCGAATGAACAGAGAAAGAATCCAAACCAGGCAAAGATCTGATGGGAGTTTATCAGGACACGTCTGATGAGAGAATAAGTCGATAGAAAGTTTGACTAAGCGTTCAGCTGCCACTTCTCAATTTTCTTTCTGTAACTTGGCTCTGTGAACACAGGCTGCCACAAGTATTTAGGTTCAACACATCACCCTATCGCTGTCATGTTGTGGCAGTCTTATTACTGATATATAATATAAACATCAATTTCACTGTCTCCTATGTGTAAACCCTAGATGAACACAACAGGTTCTAACCTGTCTCTCAGGCATTGCTCAGTGTTGTACTTGGTAACGCAGAACATGGAGCAAAGTGGTAATTTAAAACATTTCATCACATCATTTTTAATTGCACTGATCATCATGGGCTCATGAAAGCTAATAGCATAGGAGTATTTGAGGTTTTTTTTTTTTAACCCCCTGGTTTTCAGCCCTACCCCCCACAGCCCTGCTTTAATTCTAATGTAGGAGTGGATTGGGTTGGAGTGGAGGAGTAAAGTGAATCGCTGGAAGTAACGCTGAGGGCACCACTATTGAAGCAGCTCTGTAAGCAGTTCACAATTGACAATACCTCCTTGTAATTCCACAAACATGGAGGAGTTTGGATGGTGCAAAATGCTTTTTTCTTTGACTTGATTTTGATTTTGATGGTACCCTTTGATATTCAAATAGAGATGGGATGTGCCCCTTTGATGAGAAATACACTTTACCATGAGCTGGAGCCTAATTTTGGCCAGCTACACTTCATCATAGCTATTGTTTTACTGCACTGGGTGCTAGGCGAGTGGATTTAGGTGTCTATGGGACAGACCACAATGGTAGGAGCTGATACTCATTTGTTTTTACATTTACACTGGCTGGGTTGATGTGCCCAACAGTGTTTTGAACTTGGAGTCACTTCATATTGTTTCTCTTTCTTTGACTGTGCAGCTTGTGAGCCTTTTCTTTTTTGTACGCTTGTTTCATCTGTGTTTTGCATCCCCATTTGTGTCAGACACTCAGAAGACTTTTATTTTCCAACCACTGACTCACTCTGAACGGCCTCTTCTGATGACAGCCTGGACTGTTTCGTATGAGCAGCAAGAGGTGTCCATTTTCTAAAGTAGCCTTTCTGCTGGTTGATACAGACACCTTAGTGAAAATGGTGATTACTGTTGTTTTTGTCGTAGATGTCATTGATGTGATGTGAGAACACACCTGCTCAGCCAGTCACAACCAGCAGTTCTGCCAGCAGCCCCTGAAAGTAGCTGGAACTTGTGTTTAGTATCACCTTCAGAGCAGGGCCCAAATGTGGTTCCTCGAACCCGTCCTCAAAGCGGGCGGAGAACTGTGGAAACAAAAGCAGAACCAGCGACAATGGCGACATGTTTTGTCATGTGTTGTTAGGTTCCTCCAGTGGAAAAGGACTGGTTGGCAGCATGGCACAGCACCACACTGGAAAATGGCAACATGAGAAAAGCTGCCAATAGCTCCACCCCACAAAAACATCCTCGCTCGTCTAAAACTCCAACTAGTTCTCACAGCTTTAGAGGCACGTGAACACACCACACACATGCGTGCTCACACACATTTTTAATTCACTTTGGGCTGCACACGCCTTAGTTTTTGTAGAACTGATCCAGAATATGTAAACAACTTGGCAGTAGACAAAATAAACGGGGGTTTGATGGTTTCTGCTTTTGCATTTTCTGTTGCCGTATGCACCTGCACACTCTGCACAGATGATGGGAGATCCTCGTTTGCATGTTTTTTTTCTAAGCGTTGGTGGAAGAATTTTGCTTGCACACACTGTTTGCTGTGCTTGCGCTTTGCAGCTTTGGAAGGGGTGGTCTGCAGGTCTTGCACCCTCTTCTCCTTCTCTCTGCAGGGGGGAAACAGGGAAAGTGGCCCTGCCTCCTTTGTTCCTTTTGTTGAAGAGGAGGCTGAAAAGACCAGCCAACCAGAGAGGGGGATTGTGAGGAAAAAGTGGGGGTTAGAGAGGTGAAGGCGTACCTCGAGGAGAGAGGGCAAAGAGGGGAGAGGGAGAGGAGGATGTGAGCGTGTCTCCTCCCCTGTCTGTCAGTTGGAAAACAGCTGGTGTTTACTGCAGACTCCTTCTCTGTCTCCTTAGAGGAAGGGCAGGTGAGTGGGTGTGGCTGAGGAGGAGTGTCCACCATCTGGAGGATAACCTCAAGCATTCAGGCTTCGGCATCCAAACAACTCCTTTGAAAATAAACTTTGAGAAGTTACCTTGAGCCAGTCAAGCATTTGTTGGAAACATGTTCATTTTTAAACTGAGTCTGATAATCTGTGTGAAATTGCTTTTACTCTGGCTGAATTGTTCTTTGCGTTGCATGGCTGCAGTCAGACAGGTGGCCATTCATTGTGGCTTATGATCTGAAATGAAGGAACTTAGAAGTGCGCGTGAAATTGAATATCATTTGCATGACGTCAGGCAGCTAGCAATGGTTTTTGACTCCAGAGGCAACAATACAAGAGGCATCTGCTGTGGTGACACTAGCCGGGTTTTTTCCTCACTTTGTGCTGTGTGTGTGTGTGTGTGTGTGTGTGTGTGTGTGTGTGTGTGTGTGTGTGTGTGTGTGTGTGTGTGTGGGGCTTTTCGTTGCACGCAGGCGAGCGTGAAAAGCAGCATTTTGAAATACCGACAGCCGACTGTTGCCAAGTGGCAACCATGAAAGCTCTTGGAGAACAGTGAGTGCTCAGTTTCCCCAGAAACGCCCTTTTTCTCAAGACAGCTCTCTCTAAATCGACTCACCCCCCACCCCTAAACTCCCTTTAAACGCCTTGGGGGGAGGGACCCTCTGTCCTGGGAAAAGGGGGGTTTCTATGGAAAGCCAAAGACGAATGTTGGACAGGCGTGTTAAAAGTTCAGGACCTTGGCCGGCTGCTGGTGGACTCCACTAGTCCAGAGCAATGTTCTGGGATGTCTGAAATTACCTAGCTGTAGGTATGCAAGCTGAATATCTGTTGGTTGAAAAGAAGCTCTGCCCTTTGAAATGATACATTGAGCTTTAAGATGGTCTCATTAGCAATGGTCATAAATTTTAGTGGATCATGTAAAAAGAAAGTAAAAGCTCTGCATTCTTCAGATTGGTTTATTTGGCACTGCAGTGATTTAAATGCTCACCTAATACATTTCATAGTTCCTATTTCAAAAGTGCTCATTGCAAGTTACAGAGCTCAAAGTCATGTATATAAATTGCCTAATTTGTTGGCTAAAATCTTCAGGTAAAGCACAGGGTTCATGCAAAGTCTTGAGAGCTCTGAAAAATTTAACCATTGTGTAGTCAAGGTTAGCAATATGCTTGAATTAGAATACACTCCATGAAAAATGCTTGATTTTCAGCAGAATCACTCTTGCAAAGCAAAACTCATTTAATATTTGAAATGTGATTGCTTCCTGGTGTTGAAATCAGAAAGTGTTAAATAATCATGATCAAAACATGCAATCAAAGTTAATATGAACAGCTGGCTGAATAAACAAAGGGACAATAATGTCCATTGACTGATGTGTGTGTAACAGATGTCGGTAAACGTGTTTAGCAGTTACATTTATAGTAACAATTTACATGTGATGATAAAGTCTGGAAATGTTTGGAAAGTGCTCGAACTTTAAAAAGCTGTACCAACCCTGGACATTTTCACTTCCATACAGTAATGATGACCAGGAGATGCTGTTGAGAGAACTTGAAAATGCTAGTAAGTGGACCTTGAGTTAAGACATGTTTAATTAAAAGCATTCAGTTTACATTGGTATGAAATGGAGAAAAGCAGCAAGTCTTAACGTCCAAGAAGACACAACCAGTAAGTCTTTGGATTTTTAATGTGATGCAGAGTCACTACAGTTGTCTTCATATGTTTTTCTGATCATTGCTGTTGCTATCGGGAGCTGTTGGTAACCTTATGTTATCACATTAAAGTGTCACTTACTGGTCATACAGACAGTAGACATGTTGCCTCAGGGGAGCAGTATTTTTATAACCTGCCTATCATACGTCTGCTTACCATGACACTTCCTGTTGGTTCACACTGCCACAGGGGTCAGAGGTCACAGGGCTCTGTATTCCTTGCTATGACACCATCCTCCCCCAGCAGGACTTTTTTCCTCCCTCAAGCTTCCAGCAGCACAGAGGTACTCAGACTCATGTTGAAATGTTTGTATGAATATGTGACTGCATCTGTGTGTTTGGGCATTTGTGTGTGAATGTGAACGCCCTGTGGGCCCACAGTGTTTCCTGGCAACCTTTGCCACTTGCTGGTAAGCAGAGCTGCGACACAGTGTCGCAGTGTACAGGCTGCTCTGTTGCCCTCACTGGGTTGGATTTACAAGGCTTTGATTTAGGCATTCCTTAAGCCGATCTAAAATTTTGGTTGCATTTCTCATTTACTGTACTGTAATCCCGGGGAATAAAAGCAGAAACACACTGTGCGACTAACCCACAGTCCAGAATATATCTTGCGTGTGTGCACATGCTGCTGGGCTTGTGCTGGTGTAATGTAATAGCTCAGTTTACAACATACTAGACTTATGTGTGTATACCAATGGACATTGAGACAGCTTTCATAAGTAACACTCTCTTCGTGTTATTAATGGAGAGCTTAAGGGTGTTTTCTTGCTTACTAGGAATAATCTTTTCCACCCGCTCCACCTCAGTAGCCTTAATCTGGCTGCAAATGAACCAGGCCTCTGTTTCCAGGGTTATGGAGCACTCTGAGGGGGGTTTGTGAGTGTGTGTATGTGTGTGTGTTGGTTTGTTTTTCACCCCACCTCCCAAGTTCATGTAACTCAAACAGCAGGTCAGTACTGACATTTGTAGTTGAGCCATGAGTGCAAATACTCAAGAAAGTGTGTCCACATCAAACTGTTGCAAACTCTCTGCTGCTTCACTTTGTAAAACAATGTTATGGCTATTAGTCTTCACAACGGCGTGCTGTTTGGTTTCCCTCTCTGTCTTTCTCTGTGGGAACTTGTTAGCATAGAGTAACATATGCTGGAGTCGTAAATGGTAGTTGTATTTTTGTTCACATTTTCTTTCTGTTACTTTGATTCTCATTTGTGTCCGTCTGCTGCTGTTTGTTGTTGCTGCACTGCAGCAAAGATGTTTGCAGTAATGTCATGGACATTTATATGTTAAAACCAAACATTGCGCATGTGTTCTAGGCAGGTTCCAAAATTAACTTTTGGTCTATCTGCCAGTGGTGATAAACTAATAAAAAATATTTTTCAGCCGGCCTTAAAATTGCACACGGTACAATGTCCTTAAAACACTTTAATTACTTATTGAATAACAATACAAGGAGTACGACTGCTACGAGCAGGTCCTGTCTATCGAGTATTTATACCATGGTCTGGGTGAATACTCGATTCTGATTGGCTGCAGGGTGTCCGTTAAAAAGTGTTGCAGGACACCTATAAAAAAGTTCCAGTCAAATAGCCTGATTGTTCTAAATTATTGCGCTGGCTCAAACGCTAGTTGGTAACCGTGGCAACAGAAACTCATACATACGTATACATACGTTAACATACGTTATTTCACAGTTTATTTATCACAACGGCAAGACAGTAGACAACATGAGTGATTTTTATAGTTTCCTTTAACCTATTTGGTTATATTTTATATATTTGGTTAAATATTATACACCTATGAATGGTGGGTAATATTTCTTGCAATAAAAACGATTTAGGAAACTATCTGTGGACTTTGATTCTTTGAAACAAAATTTCGCATCATCCTCTGGACACACACAAGCAGTAAGAGGTGCACTTGCCCTCTGAAATGACACTTTGTATCACGTAACATAACGTTAAGCAGTCATCTCACTTCCCTCCACTGATCAGGCCTAATATAACAGCTGCAGCCGACCGAGCTGCAGCATCTGAGGCCAGAGCCAGTTACCTTGGCAACGCGTCACAATGAGAGATATTAAATAGTCCACTCAGACGCTTCTTGTGAAAAACTTACGATTTTAACGGTAAAAAACAACATTAACGTATTAATAATTGATTTAATATTTATTTCTTTCATAAGTGACCATGGTATAAGCGGGATAATGTCCGACGAGGTGTCCATTATCAGAAGTGAATGGACGAAGCGGAGGCGTGAAGTTCCATTCATTTCTGATAATGGACACCTCGAAGGCCTTACATGTTTTTGGCATTGCTGTCGTAAAGAAACCAATCTCTCTTCCCCCCCATCCTTGAAGCACCACTTCTTGGTAAATTTTCTCTTAACGTCCACCATGCTCTTCATTTTTCCTTTCAGGTTGACGTTAGCACAAGCTTCCTCTGTGGTAGGCAGCTAGATAAAATAAGCTTATAGCAACGGCGGACAGTGAGGGTCAATCAAAGAGTTACGATACAATCAATTATTGACGGTCATTGTTTCATGCTGCCACCAGTGAGTCGATACAAATGAAACATAGTCAATAAGCGTTGTAGTGGAGTGTGTCTATTTCAGCAACCCTCCAATGGCAGCTGACCTAATTTATTCACCAACTTAGATTTTTACCCACATTTGACAAGTATACGTATCAAATATTAAAAACTTGATTGACTTAATAAATTTTGTGTTATTAAACTTTCCATGCAACTTTCCAAAGAAATTCAAAGTACTGATGTCAATATATTTGTCAGGTACAGTGATGTAAATGGCTGTGAAACATGTCCAATGTGAACACAGCACAGCCTGGCACAAATACATGACTTTTTCTTTGAAAATTATGGGTGGAACAGAAAAACCAACCATTTTATTAGCTACATTCCAGCATTTAATCTTGACCTTTATTTGAATGTATTTTTCTTTTTTCAAACGTTTTTCTCCTCCTGTGCTGTTTTGTTCTCAGATAGTCAGGCCGTCTGCCATTAACATTCCTTCCATTGAAATGTCAACACAACACAAGTCCTGGGACCTACAGGGATCCTGCTGATAAAACAGGACCCCCTCAGGCTGGTAGAGATCCACAGTGGACTGTTGTGACCACGGTATATTGATAAGGTGTGAATGAAACACTTTTGTGGGTGTAGACAGGGAGCAGAAAGTCCCCTTTTAATAATTCTGATGTTTTAACCTGAGTCAGCAGATAGTTCAATGATTCACTGGCTGGGATAAGAACTATCATAATGGAATTTGCTATTATTTTTCTGCATTTCCTTTGGTTATTGCAGACATTTGGGAACAGTGTTTAGTGATACATAAATCAGCAGCGCTAATAAAACTGTGTCTACAGGCGAACTCGACCAGTGGAAACCAAACACATGGTGCTGCTGCAATAAAATTTAAAATATCATTATTATTGGCTGAAATAAACATAAAACAAAGTTTTACATCGCTAAAATCTGCCCAACATGGCTACCCATCATTTAGTTTGTCTTCATGTAGACAATGAGCAGGGCAGTAAAGTGTTCGTGGTTTACCTCATGCATTACTCAGCAGGAGTGATGATCAGTGAGGGCAGCTGGAAACGTTTTATAGCACACACTTCCCCTCCTGTTCGGACATTATTACTGTGTTTTACAGAAACACATTACACGTTGTTTCCACTGGAGTAGCTTAGGCTCATTGTTAAGTATCATGTTCATGAACATTCACTTTTTTGAGAATGAGCTAATCTCATGGTCATCTGCACATTTACTACTGTTGTTATCTTGGTTTCGTACACAACAGACATATTGGAATAAAGTGTGGAATGATGCTTTAAGATTAACGTGTAAGTGATGCGACATACATGACTTATTGTTCGACACTTTGCAAACTGTCAGTAGTGTTTTTGCAGATCCTTAAAGGCCCTGCACTCCCCCACAGGTACTTTGAGTCTTTAGATGAAACCTCTGCTCAGGTTGAAGGTAGGCTGAGCCGTGCTGGAATGTCATTTCCAGTCAAGCAAACAGTTTGTGCACTCCCACATAGTTTTGAGGAGAATACGTATTAGCCTTAATAAGAAATTCTGAACTCTTCAGTTGAGAAATCACCTAGAAATGTAACTTAATCTTAGAGTTCTTACACCAAGACCTTTTTTACACCAAGACATAACTTGTATACAAATCCTAGGACTGCCTACTTCAAACACCTATCAATCTACAACTTCGTGGCTGATATACACAAAAATCCTAAACTTTTGTTTTTTGGGTATTGAACGGGTGTGATGTTATGCTGTGAGCACATGGTTGCACAAGACTTTCCAAAACCGGTTCGTACCCAAACTCTGAAATTCATTTAGTGTTGTCATATTTGTACTTTTTTTTTTTTTTAGATCTCCATTTGTTTCCTTGATCCCAAACATTCTGAGGAGCTCACATAATTAGCAGTCTGAAGTGTATGTCTTCAGCACAGATGTTGCACTGGGATCCAGCCAGAGTGGACTTCAGTAGCAGGGACATGGTGTTAGGACGTCCACGTGCAACAAGTCACTCACAAGAAAAACACACACACACCGCTGCCATCCAGGCACCTGAGCAGATGGTTTCAGTGCAGCTCATCCCCTCCATCAGAGGGTGACCCAAAATATGTTAAGCTGCAAGTCCAAAACAAAATCACTATCAACCACACTGTCATGCTGAGAGAATATGGGAGATCTTTGGGACTGAAGTGCAGCTGAAATCACTCCCCACAGACCTCATCTCAGATGTCGTATTGCCTCTTAATGTGTGATGATACGAGGCAGGGAGAAACCATATAGAAAGCTTTCCATCTTCATCATGCTAATTTCCTTTTTTCCAAGTGAGCTGTTGAATTAATCAGACAGCATTCCACATGTTAATCTGAAAATATAACACTCTAAAATCTTCAGGAACTTGACCTGTGCTTCAGACTGGGATGTTCAATAGAAATGTCCCCCCAGGAACTCCCCCCTTATTGATTACACATGTTCAGTCTGCTGCTTATTGACCGTGGACAGCCAACTGATTACTATAACGACCCTATGACCCGATATCCTGCATAGTAGAAAGCAATGAACAAGCGATGGCCTCATTTAGAAGTCGTACTCATTAATGTTTCTGCAGGATTGTCCTGACTTTTCAAATCTTTTAATGGAAACTGATGCAGAAATCCTGAGCTTTAAGGAGCGGAATTCTTTTGTCTCATATGTTTTGATGCTTTGAATTTAATCTCTCTGATGTTATGGGTTGCTGTTTTGGAAAAACTGTTACTAGCAGTGTTTGGTTTGGCGGCGACCCGCAGAGTCTTCTGCATTGTGTTATTTTCAGAATGGGAAGAATTAGGGGAAAGAGCTTCATCCATTGATTGCCATCTCCCAAAATGCAATGGAAGACTTCCAACGTGCTTTTTGTTGTCATGTTTGGTCTTGTACTGGTTTTAGGGATGAGGTGGTCTTTTGTGCAGTTTCTATATGCCTAATTTATTTAACCTGCTGATGTAGTGTGTGGGTTAATAATTCATTTTTAAGTTAATCAAATCTTTCAATTTTCTCTTCAAAGAGGGCCTTGCCAGATTTCATCGTTAAAATTGACAAAACTTTCTTCCAGGGGGCTTCCCCCAGGACTTCCCTCTCACCTGTCTTACCCTGAACCTGTTTGTGTGCCAGTTTTATTGAGATCCTTTTACACCAAAATGCTTTCATAGCTGGGTAACAGCATAATGTTGGTGACAGTGTTACGGTGGCTGCCACCGCTGATTGAATGTGGTGGAAATACTGCATGTACATGATGTGATTTTCTTCCCATAATTTGAAAGAAATGAAAATGAAACAACCATGCCCTGTAGTGAATTAGGCGTCAGCCTGGCTCTGTGTTTCAAAATCAGACAGATTAAGATGCAAGTCATCTGTGGGCGGATTTACAGAACAGGAACAGTTTTATAATTTCAGTAATGTAATATAATCATATCATTTCAAATAGGAAAACCTTTTTGACCTTTGCAATGAGCTGTGTTTCGTAAAAGCCACTGATACTGCTCTGTCAAACTGATTTGTCCTGATTTTGTGGAAGGGGCCTGGCCTGTTGAACAACTGGACAAAATGCTGTGGGCTTCAGAGTTTGGCACAGTGTCAGTGGGGGATATCCTCATTGATTGCCCCTGGGCCTCTGCTGTTGCTGCATATCCGACTCTTTATTGAGCGCCATTTGAACGCAAAAGAACAAGTTCACACTTGATTCCTTGCCCTACTTTTACTAATTTCAAGAGGAATTTTTGCAACGCAGCGTTTGGTGCTGCAGGTGAATATTTGGCTGGATGCTGTTGATGATTTAAGCATGACAAACTGATTGTTCGTGTCTGGAGGCCACACAAACCTGCTCTAAATCAGACTGACTCAGAGCACTGTTGCAGTCTTTGACTTTGTGTGAGCTCGGGAGATGTGTGAAAGTGCCTGACAGGCGTGGCAGGGACACACGAGGCGCCTGAGCCTGGGGAGAGGGGGCAGTGAAACCACGAGGCAGAGAGGATGGAAACAGGGGTGACAGCCAGGAAGAATGTGACTCTTTCCACTGATGCCCTCTTCATACAAGAGAAGCTTGTTCAACCCACTTTATAGTTCTTTATATGAGATTGGTGTCACAGGTTAATTTCTTCTCATTCTTCTGCATAAACATTCAATTACAGGTTTAGCTCAGCTTTTCACAAACTTTCTGTCTATGGCCCACCCAAACATGTTTCCATCTTCCTGTCTTTCTTTAAGTGACTATTAAATGTTTAAACCTCAATAACATTAAATTGAACTCCCATATATAATGACAAAGCCTGCTCACTTAAACCAAATATTGGCCGCTGGCAGCAAGGATGTCACAAAGCCAGTTCAGATGATGTGCGATGACCCATTCAGGTCAGGCAATGTGGGATTAACCCGTGTCACTGTGTCAGTGTGAAAGGGCTGCGAGTGTTATCACGTTACAAAACCTCTGGATTTTAAAGTCAAAAAAAAAAAAAAGATAAAGATGCCCAGGACAGGTAACTTTTAAAGCAGTGTTCAGTTTTATCACAGCTTGGGTCGTAGCTTTAGCTGCATCAGTGGCATGGTCCAACACTGTGGTTTATGACCAAAGATCTGCAAAACTAATGATGGTCCTATCAACTTCAGCTGGACTTTGTGTTTAGTTTTAATTAGCAAATGCCGGCATGTTGAAACCCTAATGTAGATGGTCAACAAGGAAAACCACCACCGAAACATTAACATTCAGCATGTTGACATGGTGTCAGTTACCATGTAGCCTGAAGCACCGCTGTGCCAAAGTACAGCCTCGCAGGGCTTCTAGCATGGATGAAGACACTCCGTCTTGGTGTAGTTTTGGCCATCATTTCTATCAGTAATAATAACATTGTTCTCATTAAGTTACTTGCTGAGTTTTGGAAACACAGCAACATTGGCAAAATAAGTAAAGATACATTATAGTCAGACAAAGCAAACTTATTGAAGAGAGAAAACAAAGGCAAACCACAAAGGATTACTCGCATTGTCCCATAAACATCCATCATAGCCAACACACCAACATCCTGGTGCAACTTTGACCTAATTTTACTGCAGTTGGTTGCAGTGAGGAATTATTGCTGACATTTTCTCTGAGCTAATTTTTTGTTTTGCCTCCAAGTAAAGTAGTTAATATAATCTGAGTAATCTGTTTTGCCTTGTTGGGCTTCATTATAGCGATGTCACCATATTCCCAGATCTGAGCAATTACTGTGGTGAGTTAAGGATTATTATAACCAACATTACAAAAACGACAAAAATAAAATCAAAGTGTGACAAGCTACGATGTCCATTCAGGGATTGCTTATTTTCATGGACAATGAGTCAAACTGTGAAATCCCTGTGTGAAATGAAGGTGTATTGAAGAGAATGGCTTGCAACAGGATTTAGGCATTAAATTCAGCTGAAGTTTATATTTATATTGTAATCAACACATTTGATGCATTGTTCCTGTAAGGAATGTTTGTCACATATTATAAAAACTCACCGCTGTAGTGAAAGCTTGAGGCTGTGACGATGGATAGAAAAACAGTGGTAATTAAAGCAGGCAGAGGAGGCGTAGCTGATGACCCCTGTGTGTGTTTCCCCCACTGACTTAAAAAAATCAATCATGGCTAATACGGGTTGGGGGAATTGGAACACATGCCATGTGTTGTTGTCAGATTATGGTGATGAGCTTATCCTTTTTTGCATTCCATTAGAAAACATGGTACAGTAAATGAATGAATTGGCCGTAGAGGCAGCACGCTGCTAGTCGTGTTCAGTGTAAGAACACAATTAGACTTAATGACCGAGCTGTCGCTGCAAAACGCTCATCCTCTAACTCATCTCATTAAGGCTTAGAGATAGATGCTCAGTCTCTCATTAGTTCACTATAAAGTTTAAAGATTAATCCCTGTGCTTACTCTCCCAAAGAAGATTTCTGCTGTTTGGGTTCATTGACAGATTTACCTCTGGCTCTCAGGAATTCAACCACAACACTATTTCAGTTTCAGTTTGACACCAAGCCTGCCTTTTCTGCCTTATTTCTGGTGGAATTTGTTGGTATAACCTTTGTTTGTTCTGAGGTTGAATGACCAGATGTGGGTTCAGGGATGAAGCAAGATGGCATCAGCCCTGTGCCAACAAGCCTGAGAGGGCAGGGCAGGAGTTGTATTTAGACCCTGTGTATATTTTCCAAGGAACAGAGGGGAAAAAGCTGAAACTTCTGGCATTTAATTACAGAGCGCCCGTGGCCAAAGGCACACTGTCAATGGTAGTTTTAAGGCCGACAGCTTAACAACCTCAGGAATGGTGGCACTGTTGGTTTTGGTGACGCTGTGTCATTTCCTCCTGTGAAGAGCCGGCTTTTTTGATGTGTTCGGGATATGTATGTGTCCCAGCTCCACTGAACAGACAAAATGAAAAAGCCAGTTAAAAAATAAAACATTATGGTGCTTTCACGTGTACCAAAATTCGCCACCATTGCCAAGTCAACAGTGAAGGCTCAGACTAATTTTAGGACTTTATAATGCCTGGAAATGGCCTCTTTTTGAAGTCTGTTTTCTCATGAGAACCCTTTCTGTGACAGTTTTAGTTGCTTTGAGGGACGTGTTTACAGAAAATATGCCCCCTGCCTCTGCTGTGCTGCAGCAGTGATATTTTTCTTTCCCATGTTAATCTGACCTGATTTGAGTTCAGTCCGCTCCCTCTTGGCACTGTCAAAAGTAGTGGTAGATTAATCAGCCAACCAATTAATCAGGCCGATATCTGGCATTTTGGGATGACCTGCATTAGCCGATGCCTGTGTCTACGAGGCCAATTGAACAGAAAATGGCAGCTGACAGATTTTTTTATTTTCAAATGTTTTTCTGCATTCATGCGAATAATAAATGAGCATTAAATAAATCTTCACTGGGACCAAAAAAAAAAAGATGCTGCTGTGTGCTACAGTGTGCACTCGCATTGTTTGTTATTTCTTCTTTATGTTTTGTTTGTTTTTTTTTTTCTCTCAGAACCTACGAGATGCTGTAGTCTGTGGGTAACTGCACTAAAACTTTATTTTTCATTCACAAGGTCTTTTTTTCTTTTTACAAAGTTCAGTTTTTTGATTACTTGTCAACATTAACAAATATGTGCACTGCAGATCTGCTTAAGCTAGCAGAGACAATGCACACAGTAATAAAAATGTTAAATCAATATTCAGGTGCGAAGAAGCAGCAACATATTGGCATTATATAGAAGCTCCTGGCACCTCTGCTCTTGGCGTTGGCCACTGGAAAAACTTGTATCAGTCAACCACTAGTCAAAAGGTCTTTGTATATTTGCCGCAGTGGGCTTGCTTTAGAGGACTCATGGGTGTGATGTTCCTCCTTGTACAGTTTGTGGGGGTTGGGGGTGGATGGGGATGTGCCCGCCTTTTTTGGCTGGCGATCACTGGTTTTGGCAAGGGTGAGCGAACATACCATGTCACCAGTTGAGTCACTGTACATTTCCTAACAATAGGAAGCCTGGCTTAAATTGGCACAGTCCCTTTTCATGACCACAAAGAGAGCCATTAAGGCTTAAATGCATCCGGACTCAAGTTGCCCCTTAACAGGAGAGAGTGTGCCTGGCTGTGGTGTGAGTGCTCTTACATAAGGTTTCTTCATTTGGCCTGGCATCAAAAGAGCTATTGGCTGGAGGACACGGCTTCACTGCCTCTAGTGTCTGAAAGCTCAACGTGTCTACTAACATTGTCAAAGCTGCTCTAGGCTCTGTGATAACTCATCTGCACTCTGTTTGCTCAACCTGATGAAGCATTGTGTGATACAAGTCAACGTTAATCCTTGAATAGGAAACTCACTGAGGGGAACAAACATTAGAGCAAAGGCCGCAAACTGCTCTCTGCACTTTCATCTTCAAACTTGTCTTCACGCAGCTCAGCTTTAGGCCTCACCCGCACAGTCTGGGTCAAAGATAAATGGCAACAGTATATGAGTTAGTCAGTGTGTTGCATCTGAGCCAGCTTCTCACCTGAGGGAGCTGCCATAAAACAAGACCCAACGTGTCCCAGCCTGAGGGCAGAGGTAGGAGCTATGGAATCAGCTGGCAGTGATAGAGACCTTTACAGTTGAAAACCGCTTTTTTTCCCCTTTTTTTTTTTTTTTAAACATTGAGGGTGGATTGGAAAATCTCCAGGTTTGACCAAACTTAATCCAAGTTAAGACAGCATTCCTTGACAATGACTATCATTTGGATCGCCTGTGGTAAGGCAGTGATGCTGCTTTTACAGCTTCAGGACATCTGTGGTGAAGGACAAGTGTAAAATGAGACTTTATTAGGGCTGCAAAAGCTGAGAAGGATCCTGGTTTAATTTCATTTCATTTGTTTTTCAGAATAAGGCCCATGCAGCTTGGCTGTCAGAGCTTGGTTATATATAGTACAGTAGTTCAGTAGAATTCAGTGTCATTGTGGTCAACATTGTGTGGTTTGAAAGTAGTCCAGACTACAGCAGTCACTTTTTGTTTGTCATTTGAGCTGCCATTTGAAAGTGGCAAAAGTGAAATAGTCTGTAATAATCTTGATCCAAATTCAATATTCAGGCTGCTGTCCTACAGGTGCCCTGATGTCCTTTTGGTAAACTACACAATTACTGATGTAAACTGGAAATGGAGGAAAAAGAGCAAGCCATGAACAATCATGTCACCAAACTATCTGAGAGACTGGGAAGGATTGTTTTTTGACAGCCAAATCAATTTAAGACTAATTTCATACAAAATGTGCTTTGAATGTGTGGTATTAAACTATATCAGTCACTCCAGTATTGGTTTTCTAATACACACTAGTTCATTTTTTGAAGATAGGCATTCCTTGTTATATTTTAAACCTCAATCAGAAACCATACTTTTTTGAGTGTTTTTTTAAATTCTGAACCTAATCATCCCTGAGCACGGCTTTAAATATGTGTTATAAAGTCTATAGAGAGATCATATTTCATGTTGTGCCAGGCTCTCCTCTCTGTGGCAGCCATTTGTCTGTTTTTTAAAAGGTGACTTTTGTGGCTGCTCTTGCCTTGCCATGTTCAAGGTCTTTGTTGTTGAACTGAACAATAGCTGTTTTGTTTGGGCTTTCACCTGCATAGCATGAATTAAGAAGACATGGCAGGCGTTACAAATGGTTTAAGCTCACTTTGTAGAGGGGATTTTTCTAGCCGCTGACTCCTGCTATCATCATCTGTTTCCACATTAAGGTTCCTCAAAGAACGTTTGTGTTGTACTTTATGTCATGCTTTTGGCTTTTAGGGAAGAAAGCTGTAAAAATGCTCTCTGGATTTTCTAACTGCTTGTCCTCCTCCAGGTTTTGACAAATCCTCATGGGAGCCATGGAAGGATTGAAAGTGTCAGGAAAAGTACAGTGAACTTCCACAGGTAGGAAACTAATTTTCTCCTCCTTTGTGCATGTGCAGTTATTATTCATAGCCAAATAAATGTTCTGTCATTATAAGGTGATTTTCCTTTCGGGCCATTGCTGATATTGTACATCAAAATAGCCAGATGCATCGAGGGGGCAATCACTTAAGCTTTTTTAACTATTTCCTTCAATTCATCTGAATTACACAATGGCTCAAGGGATTTCAGTTTCCTCCTCCTGCGGTGTCAAGTCCACTTCCCCTCAAACCGCATCCCACCACACTCTACTGCTATTTAAAGTGTCAGCGGCTGCTCCCAATTACTCCTCCCCACGCCAAACCAGAAGTTCAGGCCACGCAAACGCAGGCTTCCCTGCTGCGACTTTTATCTGTTTGTTTTCATATTTCCCTTCCCTCTGTCAGCCCTCCTCCCTTGTGCTCTTACTGTTTTTGCCTTCGCCAAGGATTGTGTTTTTCTTCCAACTGACCTTGGTTGCATAAACTAACGCCTGATCCCCCTTCTTTGATTCTCCTCTCTGTCCGAACCCTCCTCCTCCCTGTCCCACCACTCTGCCAGCCTCCTATCCTCTCTGTGCTCCCACAAAGCCCAGTGTTTTGATTACATTGTGAAACTGGAGCCAGGACTATTTATTCCCAGGCTGGGGTAGTGTGGAGGACCTGGTTGCAGGATAAGCCAGAGAGGGGGAAGCCAGGAAGCTGTTGTGGTTGAATCAGGCGGATGGTGTTGGTGGGTGAACTGTTTATGTGTTCTCATAACCTCTCTTTGTACTCTGTACATCCAGCCAGCTGTTTCAAATAAGCAGAACGCCCAGGGTCAGATCTCACTGTCAGCAGTTTCTGTACATAACCCAAACCCCATCATTCAACTTTGGCCATCACAGGGTGGCAGATTGGCCCAGTGGTTTGAAACGCCATCCATTTGTCCTTCAGCTGAAGGACCAAGACTCAGGCCATTTTTTGGGAAGTATATACCCTGCTGATGTGCTATAGAGACTGACGCCAACTTGCTTTCGGAGCTTTAAAGCAGGGATAATGTGCCATGAGCACATTCAGTGACAACGTTGGCTGAATAATCATGTTCACAGAGGTGGGAAGGTGTCCACAGAGTGCTTCACCAAAAAAAAGGTGAATTTTCCCAATGTACCCAAACCCCTATCAGCTCCACTGAAGTGCTTCAACATTGCATACATGCAGTTTATCTTAACCTTTGACCTCTGAGATAATGGACGGTTGCAGGACAATACAGGGAATTCCTGTATAAGCATGCATAGTGTCCCTTATTCCCCCCTTTCATCTCAGTGTTGGTCTTTGCTTTAAGTTTGTGAGTTATAGTTTAAAACAGTTGTCTCTGGAATGTCCCTCTGACTGAATGAAAAGCGATTCCCAATGAAGGGTACATTTTGCAGATTGCTCATTATTGTCTTAGCCTTGCTCAGAAATAATTTCAACAGAAGGCTGTAGACTAGATGATTAACAGTTCTTTGTTTGACAAGTATTGCGTGTGTCCACAGCCTGATATATCAGTGCAGTGAGTGAAATGTTCCTTCCTTACCATGAGCTGTAGTTTATTTTCACTCAGTCCCACATATACCATCCTACTGCCCTAAATACTCACTGGAGCACCAAATGTGGATTAATCCACCAGTGGAAATAGTTCCCAACAAATGTATGATTTAGTTGTGTATTTACTCGTTAGAGTAACGTGCCGAGCAGTTTTAGGCAAATATTGAGCCTTATTGGTCTTTCTGTGGTTCTTTCATCCAGTTATCAAACTGGAATGACATGGTGGCTGTTTGTTCTCAGTTTCTCCTAAAATTTCTTTCATACCATTCTACCAGTGAAATGTTTGCTGACTCCAGTATATTTCTGACTGGGCTCAACCAATTTTCTCAGCTTTAATTGTGTAGCAGAAATAAAGATGCACTGATTTGGTACTTGATCCATTTTGGCGTAGATACAGATCTCATGGATAGGGTCAGCCAGATGTGATCAATCCACATTAAATGTGGTTTCTTCATCACCATTGCAAAATTGTGACAACACACACTTTCAAAACCTTTAAGAATAATGCAATTAACATGTGTTGGTATATGAACATGTCAATCATGATGTGCATTACCTCACATATTGCATATGATCAGCTCCACACAGTGAGGTTTACAGAATTTAGCTACTGGACTTGCTATCAGAAGAGAAAAAGTGGGATTAGAAATCCCAGACAAGAGTCTGACATAGTCTGGCCAAGTACTAATTTGTCATGTATAAAACTTTGCATTTCTCTACAACTAGCACCTCCTTAACTGGCACTCGTGTCATATTGTCTTGTAACCAGCATTTCTGTAAAAGGACATTCCTCTGTCTTTAATCTGCTGATCATCACACACACACTCTCTCTCTCACACACACACACACACGCACACACACACACAATACACTAGGGGTGGGTAATATGACCTAAAATTTCTATCACAGTGTATTTTTATATCATGGTATTACAAAAATAAAAGGGATACTCCACTAAAAAGACAACTCTACCTCTTTCACTGTTTTAACAATGTGAGGGAACATAACAAAGAAAAGATGATGAAAAAACAGGTATTGTCTCCAAATTGGAATGAAAATGAGGTACAGGCCTATACGTGTTATGGCAGAAGTAACCTGCCCCACAATGTAGGTTAATTAGTGAATGTAATGTGATTCATTCTTGGGCATCTCAACAGCATTTATTTGGCAGCAAACCCAAAGTATTTTATACAACAGTCAGTGTACCATGGGGCATGTCTATCAAGTACATTTACATACAGCAGCAACAGACACACATGCTGACGTGGCACATAGCCGAGGAGGCTTTCCTTTTACAGCAAAACCAGCTGAGTTTCTGTTGCAGTATGAAGTGTGGAGATTATGTTAGCTCTGGCTATGTGAGATGACACAAAAAAATGTGTAAAAAGCAGACCGTCTCACAGTATTAAATACTCCAGCACTGCTCCAGCGTGTAGCTACTTTAGCCACAGAACGTACTAACGTCAAATTCAACAGGCTAACTAGCAAAATAAACAGTAAAGCAACATTGGAGTGCGAGGAAAATATTAGATAGTAGATGTAACTCCACTTCTATGAGTGTTTGTGTGTAATTTATAATATGTTAAAACTTTTATTACGGTAATGATGGTATTGCAAAATCCATGTTGTTCCAGAATGTGACACGGGTGTACTGCCCAGTCCCAACACACACACACTCCAACAGGACAACAGGACATAGCCATGCAAAACATTCAAATATGCAAGTCCCCACACTCACCTACATGCACACTCTTGTGCACACACGTTTGAAGTTTAATCATGCATGTTGCTGTCATCATGAGTGAATTACCGGTTCACTATTGTTCTCAGAAAATAATTCATGACCCACAGCAACACACACGTGCACACACACATAGCTAATGCCAACCGGAGATGAGCAGCTGAGCATTAGATTACAGGGAAATGATCAACCAGGGTAGACAGGAAACACTGCAGGAGAGTGAAGTGTGTATTTGGCCAATGTGCTTGTGTGTGTGTGTTTCATGGTGTGTGTGCTTCCTTACCAAGTACATACCAAAAGCAACCAGACCATGTAAGCATATCATTTTTTAATACATGTCTTGGTTTGATAGAACACAAAGCATGTCATTAACAGGTTGGCTGCTTCTACATACAAAGTGAAATATTATAGTGTGAAAGTAAGCGGTGAAGATAAACTGCGTTCAGAATCCCTGAAACCACACTGAAACCAACCGTTTCTGAGCTGATTTAAGAAACGGATACTCAAAGCAGGTTGAGACTTGCAAATGGTTTTTCTGTTTGGCTTCATCCAGGCATGATTTATTTTGGACTGAGGCACAGGGCTGGTTCTCATTTGGAAGTGTCATATAAGGATTTCAGTACTGATACCTAACTTATTTTGCTGAACATTAACATGTTTTTCTGCGCCATCGTGTCACACAACAACAGGCCAACTTCTTCTCAAATGCATCAGTTTTAAGGTCTTAACACTTACAGCAGTACTAGAACTTTGCCTACATAAAATACTATTTAACGTGAGAAAGCAGGATTGAAATCAGGAAATATCTGATAAAAAAAATCAAGTAAAAAACAGTCTGTTTAAGCATCCAATGCCAGCTTTTGACAGACTGGGGCATTTGAAGCATTGTCATTTTCAAGGAAATTAGAACTAGGGCTAAAATACCAAAACAGCCAGCCACCCTGTAAGGAAGTGATTACCACATCTGGCCTGTCAAAACTTCCCATCCAGCCCACAGAATTTGAATTAATTCAGAAGATGTACACATCTAACGTTACTCATCAGTGGAAGAGGTGCAGTCTGTCCTGAGAGTGATCATCGATTAGCTTATCAATCCCTGGCAATCAATGAAAGTGACGTTGTGTGCAAAGTTTCCAGTTGATGCCAATCCACATGTCCTGGAAGATTTCAATATCCCAGACAAGTGTGTGTGTGTGTGTGTGTGTGTGTATATACACACACACAAACAAACAAACACACACATATATATATATATATATATACACACACAGTGCTGTGAAATTTTTTTTGCATATTTATCACACACACAAATGTGTCAGATCATCACACAAATTTTAATATTAGACAAACATAACCTGAGTCTTTCGCATCGCTGTGGAGGAATTTTGGCCCACTCTTCTTCACAGAATTGTTTTAACTCAGCCACATTGGAGGGGCTAAAGGTCTAAAGGGGCTAAAGGTCTTGGGTGCCTCAAGGGGCGGTAACCCTCGAACACCGTGGTGGACACTGGTGGTCAGGGAAGCCGTCCAACTGATGAAGGAGTCCTTCCAGGATATGTTATCTCGGAGGACTCCAGAGGCAGTTGCAAGGTACCGACAGGCCCGACAGGCAGCAGCTTCTGCTGTAGGGGAGGCAAAGCAGTGGATGTGGGAGGAGTTCAGAGCAGCCTTGGAGAAGGACTTTCGGTCGGCACCAAGGTGTTTCTGAAAAACCATCTGGAACCTCAGGAGGGGGAAACGGGGAACCATCCAAGCTGTGTACAGTAAGGATGGTACACTGTTGACCTCTATGGAGGAGGTAGTCGGGTGGTGGAAGAAGCACTTTGAGGAACTCCTGCATCAGACGATACGCCCTCTATTGTAGAGGCAGAGCTGGAAGCTGATGGGGGATCATCATCAATTACCATGGTGGAAGTCACTGAGGTAGTTAAACAACTCCGCAGTGGCAAAGCCCTGGGGATTGATGAGATCTGTCCAGAAATGCTGAAGGCTCTGGATGTTGAGTGGCTGTCTTGGATGACACGTCTCTTCAACATTGCGTGGAAGTCTGGGACAGTGCCTAGGGAGTGGCAAATTGGGGTGGTGATCCCCATGTTTAAAAAAGGAGTGTGTGTGCCAATTATAGGGGGATCACACTACTCAGCCTCCCTGGTAAAGTCTACTCCAAGGTGTTGGAAAGGAGGGTTTGGCTGATAGTCGAACCTCAGATTGAAGAGGAACAATGCGGATTCAGTCCTGGCCGTGGAACAAGCTCTTTACTCTTGCAAGGATCCTGGAAGGGGCCTGAGAGTATGCCCATCCGGTCTACATGTGTTTTGTGGATTTGGAGAAGGCATATGACCGGGTCCCCCAGGAGATATTGTGGGAGGTGCTGCGGGCGTATGGGGTGAGGGGGTCACTTCTCAGGGCCATCCAATCTTTGTATGACCAAAGCAAGAGCTGTGTTCAGGTACTTGGCAGTAAGTCAGGCTTGTTTCCGGTGGGGTTTGGCCTCCGTCAGGGCTGTACCTTGTCACCAATCCTATTCATGATATTCATGGACAGGATATCAAGGCGTAGTCGGGGGGAGGAGGGTCTGCAGTTCAGTGTGCTGAGGGTCTCATCACTGCTTTTTGCCGATGATGTGGTCCTGTTGGCATCATCGGTCTGTGACCTCCGGCACTCACTGGATCGGTTCGCAGCCGAGTGTGAAGCAGCTGGGATGAGGATCAGCACCTCTAAATCTGAGGCCATGGTTCTCAGCAGAAACCAATGGATTGCCTACTCCGGCTAGGGAATGAGTCCTTGCCCCAAGTGAAGGAGTTCAAGTACCTCGGGGTCTTGTTCATGAGTGAGGGGACAATGGAACGTGAGATTGGTCAGAGAATTGGAGCAGCGGGGGCGGTATGGCGTTCGCTCTACCGCACTGTTGTAAGGAAAAGAGAGCTGAGCCAGAAGGCGAAGCTCTCGGTCTACCGGTCAATCTTTTTTCCGACTCTCACCTGTGGTCATGAGGGCTGGATTGTATGACTGAATGAACTAGATCGCGGGTACAAGCGGCCAAAATGGATTTCCTCAGGAGGGTGGCTGGCGTCTCCCTTAGAGATAGGGTGAGAAGCTCAGTCATCCGTGAGGGACTCGGAGTAGAGCCACTGCTCCTTTACGTTGAAAGGAGCCAGTTGAGGTGGTTTGGGCATCTGGTAAGGATGCCCCCTGGGCGCCTCCCCAGGGAGGTGTTCCAGGCACGTCCAGCTGGGAGGAGACCACGGGGAAGACCCAGGACTAGGTGGAGAGATTATATCTCCACACTGGCCTGGGAACGCCTCGGGATCCCCCAGTCAGAGCTGGTTAATGTGGCCCGGGAAAGGGAAGTTTGGGGTCCCCTACTGAAGCTGTTGCCTCCGCGACCCGACCCCGGATAAGCGGTTGAAGATGAGGATGAGGATGAGGCACATTGGAGGGTTTTCGGGCATGAACTGCCCGTTTAAGGTCACACCACAGCATTTCAATTGGATTTAAGTCCGAACTTTGACTCGGCCTCTCCAAAACCTTAATTTTGTTTTTTTTAAGCCATTCAGAGGTGGACTTGCTGGTGTGTTTCGGGTTGTTGTCCTGTTGCATAACCCAAGTGCGCATAAGCTTGAGGTCACGAACTGATGGCCGAACGTTCTCCTTCAAGATTTTCTGGTCGACAGCAGAATTCATGGTTCCATCAATCACAGCAAGTCGTCCAGGTCCTGAAGCAGTAAAGCAGCCCCAGACCATCACACTACCACAACCATGTTTGACTGTTGGTATGATGGTCTTTTTATCAAATGCTGTGTTCTTTTTATGCCAGATGTAACAGGACGCAGACCTTCCAAAAAGTTCAAATTTTGTCGCCTCAGTCCACAGAATATTTTTCCAAAAGTCTTGGGCATCACCAAGATGTTTCTGGGCAAATTTGAGACGAGCCTTTGTGTTCTTTTTGGTCAGTAGTGGTTTTCTCCTTGGAGCTCTCCCATGGATGCCATTTTTGCCCAGTCTCTTTCTTATTATTGAATCATGAACATTGACCTTAACAGAGACAAGTGAGACCTGCAGTTCTTTAGATGTTGTTCTGGGTTCTTTTGTGACCTCCTGGATGAGTCATCGTTGCACTCTTGGAGCAATTTTGGTAGGCCGATCATTCCTGGGAAGGTTCACCACTGTTCCTAGTTTTCTCCAGTTGTGAATAATGGCTCTGACCGTGGTTTGCTGGAGTCCTAAAGCCTTCGAAATGGCTTTGTAACCTGTTCCAGACTGATAGATTTCAATTACTTTGTTTCTCATTTATTCTTGAATTTCTTTAGATCGCGGCAATATGTGTTTCTGTTCGAGATCTTGCATCCTACTTCACTTTCTCAGACAGGCTCTATTTAAGTGATTTCTTAATTGAACTCAGTTGATTCTTGATTTAACAAGGGGGGCAATTACTTTTTCACATAGTGTCATATAAGTTTGGATAGCTTTTTTCCCTTAATAAATAAAATCATTTTTTAAAAACTGCATTTTGTATTTACTCAGGTTATGTTTGTCTAATATTAAAATTTGTGTGATGATCTGAAACATTTAAATGTGACAAATATGCAAAATAGTAAGAAATCAGGAAGGGGGCAAATACTTTTTCACAGCACTGTATACATTTATATATATGTATATACATACATATATGTGTGTGTGTGTGTGTGTGTGTGTGTGTATATATATATATGTGTGTGTGTGTGTGTGTGTATATATATATGTGTGTGTGTGTGTGTGTGTGTGTGTGTGTGTGTTTGAATTTAAAATACTTGTTGACAGCCCTACTCACAATGCAGTACTAATCAAAACAGATGTATCTTCTGTGGCATTCACGGCAACTGAGTGGACTAGCATAAATTCGGCTTTACACCACAAGGCCGTGGGGTTTGCACCACAGTCTTTCCATTGGCCCATTGCAGTAATCCATTGTACTCAGCAGTACATTATACCAGGCCCATCCACCAGCACACAGTTTGTATGTTTTGCCAGTCACCATCTCAGTTCTCCGAATGATTTGAGGTCTGTTTGAAAAGCTCCTTACAACATTCCCATACATGCTGGTTTGATTGCAACAAAGACCTACGTTAACAGCTGTTCTCAAAAAGAAATTTGGTTCACCTGTGGCATGCTGTGGCTCTGGAACAAAGGGCTCTTCTGTCTGCACCTTGACCAAGTGCGACGGCATATCTGTTGCAAGTCTTTCAGAACCAGTGGCCTGGCCTGCCCTGCACAGACCTTAGCTGGGAGGGATAGATAGGGGGGCTGCAGATTAGTGTGCTTATAAGCGTATCAGACATCTTAACTAACATTAGGGGGTTTGATAAAGAATCTGGAGTGATACCAAATAAACCTGCTTAAATGGGCCCACGCTGAGTCCACAGATTAACTGAAGTCACGGGCTTCTTCAGAGGACTCTGCATGACTGCTGAGCCATAGCCCTTGAAATACAGCTTGGTACGTCTGGCTTGGAGCTGAGGCTTGTCACTTTCTGTTCATTGTGCTCGGAACAGTAATTGTTGATGTGTGTGAATATTGGGTTACTTGTTGGTTTGTGCAGGTCCTCCTTTGCCATGTGTATGGTTTGGGTGAAATGGTTTGCACCGTTTTGTCCACACAGACCCTGAGGAAGCTGTTGTGTAGAAATCAGAGTAGGATAAGACAACTTCTGCTCCATGAGGTGTGTCTGCTGCTCCAAATGAAGTAGACACAACAAAGTGGAAATGTCTTCTCAGATGGATGTGAAATGATGCTTCCAGCAACTGTCAGTGTACTGTCAGCATCAAGAGTGTGACTCAAAGCAAGGTGAGACCTGTTAATGACGACAGTGATGACGATAAGCTCACACCAGTGCAATAGTCACTGGTAGTTGAGAGCACCTTTCCCAAAAAGCCTTTTTCCGGTTGTGAAGAAGATGTTGGTCTGTGCGTGAGAGACCTACCTTTGCCTTTACTGAGGTGAATCAGCAAGTGATTCTTTATTTTTAAGGTTTTCACTCTATCCACGGCCTGCTGTTGTCGGGCTGTTAAGGCTTTGCTTGCTTTGTTTTGGAAGATCAACAAGTGCAGCAGCAGCTGAATAAGCTGGAAAGATCATTTAAGCCATATAAGTTTTATAACACTGGGTTGCTGGTTGTTGTACATCAGTGGGCCTCTCACTCGTCTGTGGATTAATGAATGCTGCTTTTCAGGCTTCCTGTAGAAATGTCTACACTTCCAGCTGTGGACATGACAGGGTGTGGTGCAACTACTGCTCTGTAGCCACATGGCAAAATGGTGCTGCTGACCCAGACGATGATGGTTGGCGTTTTTCTAAACGGACATGTTACACTCTGTCACCCATGTGATGAAATAGATCATGGTACAAATGAAAAGCACGGGAGGATTAACAAATGGACTGTCTGTGTAGCCTCTTGAGGGGGTGAAAGCAACAACAACAAATAGCAGTATTTCCCTCCAGAGGTGACCACATGGGATGTAATGACTTGTAATCGGCACTTTAGTGAGTTTAAGCCTGTCAGTAGTGCATCCATTATCACTTGGTGTATGTGTTGTGCGTGTTCTTGAAGGATGTGGTCATCTGAGAAAGTGGCTGCTAATCATAAATCCATTCCCCAGAGGGCTGTAAATCACTGGCAGGCCATGTGTTCCCTGGGACTAAATGTTCCTGATGGCAAAGATGCTGGCTTTTGTAAGAGCAATGTCTGTGTCCAGTTTGCCCGCCACACATTACTAGAGCAGGTATCTTGTTAAAGCTCTGAGTAGTGTGTTTTGTCAGTCCTCTCTTGCGGCCCTCCTAGTGTTTTTTCCTTTCAGAGGTAAACTTCCTTACTGTAGAGTATTTTTTTGAAAGTCTGTTTCTTTGTCTCTCCTCTGTCTCTTTGACGGTGCATGAAAGCATTAAACAAGTGATGTAATGCCAGGCGCAATCGACCCTGCTTATCTCCGCACCCGGAGTGAGACAAGGTGACTTTCCTGGAGCGAGGCAGCTGGAGCACTTGCCGCAAGCAGAAAAAATAATCAAATCATGTCATTTAGTTGTCCTCGTGTCTTCTTTTTTTTGGACTGCATTTCTGTCTCAGGAGCCTCATGAACTATGCCTGAACTTCACATGACTTCCACGAACAAGTCAGAGGCACAGAGAGTGGGGGCCACTCACTCATTTCACTGATTGTGTCCTTTTTTAATTTAAACTCACCTACATTCATCTTGGGCTTCCCGGACGAGCAGAGCAGGGTGCAGAATCTCAATCACTGCTTGACCATTTCCATGACATTCACTCACTGACTCTGCCTTTTTAGCAGCCTGAAGCTTTTTTCCATTTAGTTCCATATCTAATTCTAATGCCCCCCTCCTTGAAGATGCTCAGGCCTTACGGATATTAGACCCGAGCGGGGTCGAGTGCTTTTACCGGCTGGTGAACTGCTTTTGATGTTGGAATCCTGCACTGTCAAAAGTGGGGGAGGCTGTGAAAAGGTGAAAAAAGTGGGTCATCCACGGGTTTCCCTTCCATATTATGCCTGGTCCTGAAAGGAAAATGCTGAAACAAGGAGGTTTGGAGTGGAAGAGCTTAACCTCCGCAGTTGGTTTTGTTGAAGATAACTTGAAAAGCTTTTACTTTAATCTGTGTGATCCAATTTGTGCGTGCTAATTTGTTCAAGCCAATGAGAAAAAAACGACAAAAACAACAAAAAACACTTCTGCATGAAATGTTTTTAGATTCAGCCCTAATTAGGTGTTCTCAGCTGGGCCCCTGTATCACACTCAGCTTTTTGCTATTCAAATGTATTAAAATGAGAGGATATGCAGCTCTGTTGTGGTTTTGTGGTTTGGATTAAATTTGCTTGTTCGTTGCTGAGATTTTGGCTTTACAGCTGTGTTGCTTTGTTTTGTCCATAATATGTAAAACATTTAGGGGTGTCTTCATGAAAAAGGTGTGCTGATAACACTAGTTATGATAGCTTCATCAGCTTCCAAAGGATGTGATGGAGTCATGGTGAGCATCTTTTATTTTTATCTGCTTCTCAATAATCCCCATCCTCCACCTCATCCCTTACCCTCACCTCTCTAAACCATCCTCTTCCCCCGTTCTCCCTCCCCCCTCCATCCATCCAAGACAGACTAAATTAATAGATTGGCTGAGAAATAGCAAAGACCCAGAGAGACAGAATGCTAAATTAGATGGTGAGAGAGACAAAGACAAGCAATACAGGGAAGAGTGACAGGGAAATGGAGCAGAGGCTTGTGGGATAGCGTGAAGAGAAATAATGTATTGAAGGAGACAATGGGCAGATTAAAGATGGAGGCCAGATGATACCCAGAGGTACAGTCAAACACACGTGAAACTGATCAATAAGGTATGGGAGAGGACCTGACCCAGTGACACACAAACACATACACACACACAGAGCTCAGGAGATGAGAGGACAATGCACACCCTATTTTGCACCCTCCCCCCACCTCACTGCATAAACACTTACACACAGACACCATCAGTGGTCTCTGGGGGGCAAGGCAGCTGACAAATTGGAACTATCCTCTCTGTATGCTTTTGCTTCAGACCACTGACCAATTAAGCTTTGAACAGAGAAAACCAAGCATGGAAAAGCTGCTGACTGGCCAAAATGACCAGGCTTCTCAAAGCTGTCTGTAAAGTAATGAAATGAATTGTGGGAGATCACTGGACAAAAAACATGTATTTATAGAAACACTATTAACGGTGAGTGTTAATAACAGAGCCATGTCGTCACATACAAGTGAAATGACAGAGGGGTACTCGGTGTCTGCGTGTGTGTGTGTGTGTGTGTGTGTGTGTGTGTGTGTGTGTGTGTGTGTGTGTGTGTGTGTGTGTGTGTGTTGCGTTGCATTCGGACTGCATGGATTTCTGAACGTTTCTCTCTTGTATGCACTTGACGCTTTGTTATTAGTGTTTTTCTTTTCGTTTTTCTTTTTCTGTATTGATGTTGATGTTAAGGACTGGACTGAGCGAGCAGAGCTGTGTCTTAATCCAGTGGATTAAGCAGAGCTTTTCCCAGTTTATGAAAGTAACACCAGCGACCAATGAGAATTTGGTTGAACAAAAGCATATTGACCAACTGACCAGGAGGTGTCTGTCCTGCACATTATCTTTCTGTCGATGTTGGCTGTAGGGACATTTTGGCTCAGAGACCACGACTTCCAACAAACGGGACATCCCAGACAAGGTTGAGAGCATGAAGGGGCAGTTAGATGGGTGTGTGGACCCTCTCAGCTGGGGAGTGCAGAGTCTCCCTAATGACCTTATCAGTGTGCAGATTCTCAAAACTCATGAGAACGGGACGGCCAATTGTATAGTGCGTGCACAGGGCCTAAAGGAAGCCGACTGGCAGAGCAGATTGATTGTGGAGTGGCTCTTCTTTGATTGTAGTTGTGGAGCTCGGAGAACTGGCCCGACCGGAGAGGACTTACTGCTGTGAAGAAGAATTAATGAAGACATTTGGGAATTGGAGCTGTAGTGTGGCTGTGCTAACATGTTGATTAGATGTGTGTGTGTTGTCTGTGTGTTAGTGTGTAATTACTGGTCTCTAGTTTACTGCCAGCCTGTGCATCTGTTACCTGACTCCTTCAAAGGCCACAGATCCAAAGGAGTGGCCCGACCAGCAGCCTGTGAAACCAAATACACTTTGTATCCTCATCTGCTGTTTACTAGTTGTGCAAACACATCCACAGCACAGCATGAGGACTCACATAAAATCCAAACTCACTGACACTGAAGCTCTACAATAGCTGTCAACCGCCTCAGTGTAAACAAAGAGCTGTAAAAATGGATTGAAGTTTAAACTCTCCATGAATTTACTGTGTAACATGTAATTAAATGTGGAGTGCTTCACCGGTATCACCGTTTGTTCACCATCAGTCACGGTGATGCATGGAGCTGCTGCTGTGAGTCTGCCTCTATCTGAGCTGGCCAGCAGGGAGGACAGAGTAATGACTAGTATTTAGACTGCTGTCAGGCCACTGTGCTGATAACAGTGTGTGGGAGACTGTGGAAATAGACTGTCAATCCTTCAATATGCCTCCCATAACCACCGCAGCACGCAGAACTCATGCGCACACACACACACACACACACACACACACACACACACACACACACACACACACACACACACACACACACAACAGAGGGGTAAGATAAAGTACAGGGGAGTTGTTGTGGAGCTTTAAACAGGCAATCCAAATATTTTCAGTCTCTTGAGGGTTTTAGACAAAGAGGAAATAAGCATAGTTTTTCTTTGTGGTGTGGGGCTGAACCACATCAACACAATGAACTGCTGCTGTGAGAAGCCACTCACTGCTTTTAATTAGGTCTTGCAGATTTTGGACACTGAGATTGAAAAATCCTCCGACTGATGTTTTCTGGCTGGCTATGGTTTTAATCCCTTCTGGTTGTGACGTTTCACGCACCAGCTTCATTGCAGAGATGCAGCAGAGGTGTGATGCAGATTGCAGCTCTTCACTGGTCCATGTAACTGACGCCTGACCTGAGACCAGGGTCAGGCTTGGTCCAAGTCATCAGTCTGAATCAGGATGGGTCCTGTTGCACTGCTCTGGCCTTGGGTCTGTGTGTAGATATGTGTAAAACCTGAATGGCTCAGAGTGGACACCCTAATGTGTTGCACACAGGCCAACAGAGAGGCATTTAATATGTCACATTTAACTAGATTGTCTATCTCCCTTATGTGGAAAAGAAACAAAACTTCAAATTTCAACTTCTTGGCTCAACTTGACACACTGCACTTTTTCTACTTGTACAGACACACAGTATCACAGTGCAATAGACAACTGAATGAAGTTCAAGGTACTTTGAACTTCATTTTCAGTGAGGATAACATTGCCCAATAAATAATGTCCCCAAATATCAGCAATGAAATTGCTTACCACAATATTGTTAGAGCTGATTAGAACTGATTGACAAAAACTAGGTTGTCTTAAAAAACACAAACACAAACATTTTCCAATTTTGAAAGTTAACCAGTGAGACTGTCTTACACAAACTCTGTGTTTTCTTTTGTGATCCACAGTTAATAAGGCTTTACAGCAAATGCACCAGTGGTGGCACCCCTCCAGTGGCAGCTGGTAAATCCTGTCCCAGAAAAATGTTGCCTGCATAAAATCCAGTAGAACGCGGTATGGAAATTACAGAATTTCAAAATGAGTCGACAAGAGAAAGAATCAGTGCCAGCGATGGACTGTGTCATAAACTGTAACTTTAAGAGAGCAGACAGAGACTCCCCCTGCCACTGTAGACAAGAGCAAACAGACATGTGTTTGTTAATGGTCTATGGCAGATTCAGGGTGTGGTTGTATTCAGTAGCTGAAGGCCTATTGTTGTCTGATTGTGTATTTGCAGGCCAGAAACACACACACACACACACACACACACACACACGCGCACACACACACACACGCACACACACACACAAATCTGCTGAGTTAATACCCTGTTGCAACCTGGAAGAGTGGAGGTGAGTGGCTCTGATCCTGTTTGCATAGAAGGAGGCTGGTGTGTGTGTGTGTGCGTGCGTGCGTGCGTGCGTGCGTGCGTGCGTGCGTGCGTGCGTGCGTCAATTGTTCCTCTTCACTGATCTGTTAAGGAGCTCATCTGTGACACTGCAGGGGACTACAGTGAAGTGACACTAGTAGTCATATTGACAGTGTTTGCGTGTGTAAAAACCCATTTTGAACTATTTATTAACTATTAAACCCACTGATTTAAAGGGGGACAGGCAGAGTCTACCAGGATGAAACTTCTTTTCCAGGTCGAATCCAACCACTCTGAGTTGAAGTTTTCTCATGAGAGGTACAGACTACCAGATGTGAGCGTGAGCAGCTTTTAAGATTGAAAGCACAGGAGCCCACGTCCTTAAATCCTGAGGCACAGCTCCTCGCAAAACACTGATTATGTTCAGGCTCAAATTTGTGACGCACTCGCTCAGCATTTTGGTCAATCAGTAAATCCCATACTGTTAGTGGGCATCTTTTTGTATGTTCTGATTAGTCATTTTTGTCCATGTACGCACGTGCGCGCACACACACACACACACACACACACACACACACACACACACACACACACACACACACACACACACACCAGTGGTTGTAACCAGCAGGAGACGGATGGGGGCTGGAAGGGTGCCTATTGTGTTTTTAATGTATGCATGCATGTATGCACCCACGCACGAAAACACACACACATATACACACAGATGGACACACACACGCACACACACACACACACACACACACACACACACACGCACACACACACGCACACACACACACACCTTGTGTTCTTTCCCAGCCTCTCTTGTCCTACCAATGGGGGAGGAGGACATGGATGGGGCCATTGATGCGTTTTGATTGCACCACAATGGTTGGAATGAGTCATAAATCAAGCTCCTGACCTGTCCCAGCTCCGAATCACCCCCCACATACACACTACCACCTCCCTTTTACAGAAATGCATCCCCATGTCTTTACTTTGGCTTGGTTTGGACTGGTTGGCTGGGAATTGGCTGGGACTGTCATCACATTCAGCTGGAGGGGTGAGCTACACCAGTGGCCCCAGCAGGTTTACCTCTGTGACATGAGCACGCCATGGATTTCTCCCTCAGCGGTGAGAGAGCTGTGAGGTTTACCTCCTGGGGCTGGGGAGAGGCAGCCTGTCATGACACTGAGTGGGAGGTGCATGTGTATGTGTTTGAGGTTGTGACACACGCACACTGACACCTCACCCAGCTTATCAGTGCCCAGGCAGCTGTGTACCTGACGCTGTGTAATCTCATTGATCCCATTGCCAACAATGTTGAACCAGTGCTCTGTCTTCAGCTGCCTGCACTGGTGTCAATGGGCCGTCTGGATGTGATGCTATACGTAGGACTGATAACATTGAGGTTTTTAAAGGAACACCACAACATTTTGGAAAACATGATTCTGTGCTGTTAAACTCACAAATAATTGATAGGATTTTTGTCTTTGTGTGTCTAGTAAGGCGATACTGGGACAATTTCAGTCTACATAGGGAAGCTTTTCTCATAATTCCATCAAAATGTGAAAAAATGACTGAATCTGCAAATACATTCTCTATGAGACCATTCTTAGGCACAGCAATTCTTTAAGCTAAATGCTAATGTCAGCATGCTAAAATGCTCACAGTGACAATACTAACTGATAATACTGTTCACCAAAGCTACCATCTTATCTTACTGTGTGAGTATACTAACATTTGATAATTAGCCCTGAAGTTATTACACTTCATCCTGTGGGGGAACATACAGTCAGTTGAGAGCTTATTAGTTAGACCAATCTAAAACTAATACAATCTAATTCAACAGTCCTGCAGTAAATCCTCCCTTCATGAAGATCATGGTGTTCAGTTTGTGTTGAAACTGGTGGTGAACGGACATTTTGGAGGACATAGTTTCTGTTATCTAGTCCTCATTTATATAAATGGGGTAAAACGGGGAGGTTTTAGAATACATCTGCACTGAAAATACAGAAATGAGTGGTAGAGTTTGAAAACCATGTTTCAGAGTTCTCATTGCATCTCCATGTATTGTCACTTCCGCTCATTCAGTGTACCGTTTATTTAGATCTGTGGTACTGTTCAGCATATGATGTTTTTTCTCAGATATGTTTGATGGCACACATTTTTTACAGTGTGCAAATTTGTACCTTGTTTGAGTGTAACATGCTGATTGGTTGCTATGTAAATATCTAATTACCTCAAAAGAATCCAATTTTCACCTGTGTTTTTGCTGTGTTCTTCGAGGTCGTGACACTGATGAGGAAAATCTTTTGTCTTCCTTCTTTATGTGTATAAAGTGACCTCTCATCAAGCGCCACCATCTCCTGTCATCTTTGCTCAAACCTGGCAGCCCCTCTTCCTGTGAGTAGCTGAAGTCAGGGACTAACTTCAATCTTATCGTCGGTGGACCACAGTGGATCAGGTCAGTTTTTTCTTTTTTTTGGACCAAATACTGAAATATTTGGGGTGAAATCAATAAAAGAGCTTTTGCTGCTCTTCTTGGCTGCGTGCTGTTGTTTATCTACCTGTGTTGCTGCCTCCTGGCTAGATGAAACCAAAGTGCTGGCTGCTGCCTGCCTTCCAAGGTCAGGTCACTCAGACCTTGTTTAGATGTGAATGATGCTTTGGGTGAATTTAGAGCAGAGGCGGGAGTTGCTGTTATCCCCTGCCTTGCTGTATAATGAGGTGTGTGTGTGTGTGTGTGTGTGTGTGTGTGTGAGAGTGTGAGAGTGTGAGTGGAGGGTTGGTGACCCTTGTGCTTGTCTGGAGCACAATGATGAATGAGACTGTTTCTTTGCCGTCCGACCAATGTACACACATTCATATGCACTTCTATCTGTCCACTATCCTGAATGAATCTGTACATACAGAGCTTGCTTTCTGTGTCCTCCTTGAAGTATCATTTACAGCCAGAACATTGCTTTTCTTCTCCCATTAATTCCCCATTGTGTCTCGGCGTGCGTATCATTTGGAAGTTGCTTGTTGCAGATGTTGGTATGATCCATGAATTTCAGTACTGATGCTAAAACGATGCTTTTTCACTATCTTACTGCCTTTCAGTTCCTTAGATATTTTTGGGCACTTGCATGTTTTGCCTTTCTTTGAACAGAATAAGCAAAACATCTCAAGTGTATTTTCAAAAACTGATGCAAATACCTGTACAATACAATATATAGAAAATTAGCAAAATTGTGATTTCTGATGTAAGAATAAGTAGACAGGACATGACAACCATTGCAGTGCTGACTAACCTGACAGACTAACAGGTTTCACTCAGCCAGGGTATTATACCTCACTATCTTTTTTTTTTTTTTTTGGACCAACAAAAGCACCAAGTATCAAAAATTGTCAAGAAAGTTGCCACTGAATATCTGGGTGTGTAGTCAGTCGTTAGTCCTAAATCTGGCCAAAAACCTCATCCTGTATCCACATCCTTTCCCTGTCAACATGGGGGAGCACTGCAGAAGCTAGCACGTGTTAGGAGTTGCCAGGTGATGGCATCATTCTGTGGTAGGAGTGATGTTTTGGGAATGTTTGATGACAATCAGCTCATTAAAAGATGTTTTGGAGAGAATCTGAATCATTTTTGTGGTACTGTCCATATGCTGGATACAAATGAGAACACACACGCTGTCTCTGCAGAAATCAAGCTTGTTGCAGCCTTTTTGGCAAAAAAAAATGTAGCTTTGCAGCCCTGATGATTAAGGTTTGATGAATCAATTTAATGACCATTAAAGCCCTTAAAAAGTATGTGTAAGTATAAGTTGTATGCAAAAGTTTGCGTCAATTGAATCATTTGGTGGGCATGTAGTTTAATTATGATACTGTTCACTGGCTGACTGCTGCGTGATAACGTTGTGTGAAGATGCATCTACGCCCTCGGGATAAACCACCTAGTTAATGGGGAAACGCAAATTTTCAGACAAATGGTTGGAGGAGAGTGAGTGAACCATGACACGTCTCTGGAAGTAACTGTGAGGCGTACCTCTCTGTGTGTGGGATGGCAGTAAGCATGGCTTTGATGGGGATCAACGTTGCTAAGTGCCACATGCTAAGTGCTAGCCACAAAGCCGCTATGGTACACTGACATTTGTTATCTGTCATATATTTCTGTGCTACAACACTGTCCTTACCCACCCCCGCTGAAGCCAGCGTGTGTGTTGCAGGGAATAAGATTGTGTGTCTAGCTCTTGCATATTACTGAAATGACTCTTTCCAATTCACTTTGCATTGAGTTAGCCAGCCAATTCATTCTCTTGTGATCTCCTAACAGCTCAATTGTGCCATCTTATAATCAATGTACAGTAAGTGGTAAATGTGTTGCTGATGTAACAGGTTAGAACTTGAAGTGGCTAATATGAGGTTTAAGATATGTATTAATTGTGGGATTGTATTTTTGCATAGAACCAAGAGAAGGGAGCTGTCTAGGTCCTCTGTCTATAGACATAAAAACAGTAAAGACAATATAAACATTGGAAAATGAGCTTAATTAGCTAAATGGAACAAAAAGGATTTTGCAAAAAACAGGTATGTACTTCTCAAAGTGAGGTGTTGACAAAATGATTGTTTTGGTATCTGCACTGACTATCAAGTATCATATTGGTACATGTACCGAAAATGTATCCAGTAATACTTAGCTCATGGTTTTCTCTATTCAGTTTTACAGGCACAGTACATTTATGAAAGTTGCATACATCACCCATACAGATTGAGTATTACATTTGACTGCAGTTGGCATGTCAGTGTTGCCAGCTGCCCTGTGAAGAGTGTTCAGGCACCTCTGTGCTCCTCGGTTCCTCAGACCTCTCATTGGATGAGTACACAGTGAACAGATGTTAAGCAGCCATCACACAGCTGAAAATACCCACCAAAACATGATTTAACTTCTACCCCGAACACTGCAAGAACCACCAAAATCCAAACAATATCACCATGCAACAAGCAGCACACACAGTGACGTTATTGTGTTCACATTCAACCTCAGCTAAAACAGGCTGCTCCACTGTGTGCTTCCAGAGCGCTTTTACATTTTTACATCCCCTATTGTCTAGTGTAACAGAAATAATTTAAAGCCCATTCCTTCTGGTTCACCTTTAAAAGCGTGCTGTGCTGTGCAGATTTTTATTGTATATTCCCAGTAGGAGGTGAGGCTGGAGCTATGAGGGAAATGTTCCCTGTGTGAGCATTTAACTCTGAATGTCAAGCTGCTTCAAAGATCATGCACTATTTATGGTGAGGGAGTGAAGAGAGAGAGTAGGGGTCTCGATGAGACATTCCTACATCTTTACTACCTGGACTCCACACACATGCAGAGCAGCGTGAGAAATGGAGTTTAGAGGAAGGAGTTTGAAGTCAACATAGTGATTCCAGACCCATTAGTCACTTGTTTTTCCTTGTAATTGGCAGATAAATAATGTTCGCATGTAATCAGTGATTCATAAAATTGTGCAAGTCAGATTGTGTCATTGTTTACAAGGAAAAACATTGAAGGCAGTAAATCATGTGCCTGGCTGTAGGTGTGGTCATGGAGCAAAAGTAAGAAGATGTTAGGCAGAAGTTTTCATTTAAGAAAGAGTTCAAATAGAAATCATAGAAAGGTTACTCTAAACCAGTGGTTCCCAAACTCTTGCTCATGCCTGTCACATAGAGAGCAGGTCAGAGTGGATGAACAGGTCAGGCAGAGGCACCCAGAGCACTGAGTTTTTGTCCAGCCTGGTGTTGTTGAGTTGTTTAAGCTTTGTGCAGGTATTATTTTCAGCTTCTTTTTTTGATTTGGTCGGCTGCAATGATGGTCCAACATAATTATGATGTAGGAGCAGCACCAACACAGTGATTTCAGATCATGTGTCCAAACTCACACTCTCATTCAACCATTCACTGCTCTCTATGTCGCAGGCTGTGAGTAATTCACTGTGTAGTGAGCAGTAAATGGAGATTTTGGACACTGAGGAATCATCATCATTTGTGTCATCACTGACAGGTGTCGTTTTCACACACAGCGAACACATGGCGTTTTCTCTGCTTCTCTCTATTTCAACAAATCCAGAGTGACTCATAATTGTTGGAACAGTGAAAGAGGGAACCAGGAAGGTTTTGGTGAGTTTTTTGTTTTGTTTTTGTTGCATTCGAATGAAGTGTGTCTTACGATAATAAAATGACAGTTTCTGTAAATTTAGCCAAAGACTTAGAATAACAATCTGAGCCTGTTGGGCTCAGGCAGTGTACAACGTACAGTCACGCACACGATATCCTCTAACGTGTTGTTGAATTATTCAACAACACGTTAGAGGATATCATTTGTTTCTTTTGTAATCTGTAGGTTTGTGGATCTTTTAAAAATCGCTTATGTTGAAATAATGTACAAATGTATGTCCCTCGTATTTGTTTTCCCTTTTATGGACATAATGCACAAAAATAGATATTTGAGGGGTTTGAACCCATGTGCTTTTTTTTAGAAGGAATATTGGAACATCATTTTGACAGCCCTACTTTTGTTGCATTTTGGGAATTTTTTAGGGTGCTCTGTAAGCACTCAGAATTCAGCCACTCCAATAAAATGACAGAGGGTAAATATAGCGTAGAGTTTAGTGAATAGGAGGTGATTTCAGACACAGGCAGGACGTCTGCGGTGAAAAAGGTCTGTAAGGTCACACATGTTTTCCCCCAGGACTGGCTCCGCCCTCCAGTCTGAGAACCACTGTGTGAACTGATGGGCGGACAGGAGTGGCTTTCACACCTGAACTTTGTTTCAGTGGAAAATTATGATGCAGGATGACTCTCACCTAAAACTGTCCAATGAATGACTTACCTGTCAGGAAACAATGTCAATTACATTATCAATCCATCACAACCCACATGCATGACAGCAAGAAACAGATCCATAATATCACTTCATGAGGAGGGGTCTAGTTACTGTTCTGCTCATTTTTTACCAAGGATATGTTAAAACTGACACAACACACACACACACACAGGTTATCTGTTTTTACTGTGAAAATTCCTGTGCCCACATGCTGACATGCACATGTGGTTCTTTGTTGCTCAATGGTTGTGTCTAAATGTATTTAGTGCTTATATAAATAACTTTCAGGGGATTCCTTTCTTGACAGTTCACTATCAGTAGATTCATTTGATAGTAGTTTATCTGAATCCATGCTTAAATCAAACGTTTACAGTCATAAATTTGTGGTTGGTCTGCTTTGCTTTCACACCACGGACACCAGATTCCCTTGCCTGGACTAGACCCTCCTTTTTAAGCGTTTGTCTGATGACGGCTATACGAACACAACCAAATTGGCGAACACACCAGAGTTTGGTTAAACTGCACCATAGAGGTTAGATGTGAGGGCACATGCCAAAATGAGAGGGAAATATTCAGATATGTGATGACACTTACTGGGGAGACAGTGACTGGAGCTCTGGAAAGCCGGGCAGTCCTCTGACAGCATGAGGGAATGACGGACAGACAAGTGTGTTGAATGGAGGGTGGTGCAGTGAAGGATAACTCGTCTCTGCTCCCTTTACGCCTCCTTCCATCCCTCTGCACCTCTGCAGCCTAATAACCAGACTGACACTCTTGTCCTTCAGCACCTCATTGTAAACCTCTTGCTTGTAAAACAGGCAGAGGCGAGACAAAAACCCAGTGATAATATCTGTCCCTCTCTCCACCACACACACAGTCACCATCACTTGGAAAGTAAATAACATTTATGCAATCTGGATTCAGACAGGAATGTGCAGAGCTTGTATCTATTTTTCTTTTTAATGAGCATCTCCCTTCCAAGACGGTCCTCTGTGTGTCAGTTCCGTCAGAATAGCACGCTTTGCTCCAGCCAGCAGCAGCTTCATACGGGTGTGTTCACCAAGGGTGGCCCAAACCATGATGGCAAGTCCACCTTCAGGGTGGTCTGCTGTGGCAGAGCAGGTTTGTTGTTAGAGATTACTCATAGTTTCAGACACTGTCACGCTTCTTAGGCTGTATTACACTGAAAGGTAACTCGCTGTAGTTGTCATGGTGTTACATAAGGTTATGTGACGCATTATGGCCTACAAACATGCACACATACACACACACACACACCCCTACACAGCCTTCCTTTCGAGGCATTTACTAACAACATGGACTTGTACAAATACATAGAAATGCATCCACGTGAATTTCCTCCTCTCACATGCACACACACCGTCTACCCTCCCCCATCATATTTCCAGAAATATGAAGTACATTTGCATTGTGAGCAGCTTGTAAAAATCCCTCTCCTGAGCTCCATAATTGGCTGTTAGGCTGTGGTCTCTTGTCCCATCCTGGAGCACTAAAGCCAGAGTGAAGCAGCAGCAGCAGCTCCACACAGCATTGCTCACCTCCAAGAGGAATCCGTGGCATTTAACAGAGCCTGGTGAAGAGTGGTGGCCGGCTGTGGAGGTCAACTGTTTGTTTAAAAGCAACAACTAGAAAAGTTTGAATGACTGTAAACCTCGTTTAGTTTCTGGAAAATAGAAAAATATTCTCTCTGGAACCAAGTTACATTATTTTAAAAAGAAGGAAGCACACAGATCTGATAAATCCTGAGTTTTTTGTCTTACTTTGCTCAGCTCTCTAGGAAATAGACTTCCAATTACTGATTTTTGATGGTGTTGCTGGTGTCACAAGAGCAAGTGGAGTTATTCTTTTGCTCAACAGACCTGTTCACAAATAATTAGTTTTATATGGTTGAGCCCTCCAGCCATGTGCACTGTGTGAGTGCTTGATTCTGTGTTTGTCTTGGTCATCAACCTGTGTATCATCCCCATTATCTGACTCACAGCTGTTAGAATGCCCGAGGCTCTTTATGGTTTCATGGCTTGTCAAAACTGTGGAGTGGCTGACAGCACGTCTGCTTTCCAGCTTCGATGGGAGAGTGACTTTTTTGTTCTGATGCCGTGTTGGAGAAGCTCATTTAGTTGTTACTGCACTCCAGACTCTTTTGCAGTCTCAAACTGTTTTATGACTTCATTCTCACCTTTGCATGTTCTACAACAAGCGTGGCTTCATAAGCAACACACACCCAAAAGTTTTATTGAGGCAACACTATGGAAAAGCAGCATTAGCCGCATGGGACCACAAAGAGGCTCTTTGTGTAGTGGTGTGTTTTACACACACACACACACACACACACACACACACACACACACACACACACACGCACACAGCATTTTCAGGGAGGACCAGACAACACAGCAGCCACACTAACATTTACCCTTCACCCTCTCTGCACTGCCCTTGTTATTGCCCAGGCAGGCACAGAAAGGATCCTTTATACATACCCGTGTGTGTGTGTGTGTGTGTGTGTGTGTGTGTGTGTGTGTGTGTGTGTGTGTGTGTGTGTGTGTGTGTGTGTGTGTGTGTGTGTGTGTGTAGGTCTGAATTACCCCTCCATGAGAGCATGCTATCATGCTTTGCAAAATCTCCTCTGCTGGCCTTCAAGAACACTGCCTTTAATATTATCCTCAGATTGCAACAGCTAGCACTTTACCTGCTGCTCAGAAAAAGCCCAGTGTTGTGAGGAAAAGAGGATTATGGTACTGGTTTCAAGAGAGACAGAGAGAGAGGGTGTATTGTGCCTTAGTGCTTGGAGGTGAGTGCCATGTCAGTCGGAAATGAATTTTCAGAACAGTTGCTCAATGTTTCAAAGGACTGTTTGAGGCTGCGGTAAGCCTTTACTGAGCTCTGTTTCACAGCAGCACGGCTCATCTCGGTTCCACAACCTGAACTTTTCTTCATCATGTAGAGCAACAGAATTCAGGTCTGTGCCCAAATTGTTCAATCACAATCTTAAATTTATCCTCATCTGACTCCTTGGTGCCTGAGTTGCTGGTCTACGATCTCCATAGTTATTCAGAAGAGCAGTAGTCATTTTTGGAAATATCAGTTCCATTTTTCTCTGGATGTAATTGAAGTATTTTCAGGCATGGAGAGGGCCGGCCCTGAATCCCAATAGAATCTCACAGGAATTCAGTTGGTACAGTGTTATAGATTGGCCAACAGGTCTGTTTAGCTGTTAAGTTGCAACACTGAAAGTTAGTCAAGTGTTCTTATACTCTGGCTTCAGTGTCTCATGATAGGACCACACTGTGTTGACCACTAGCATTTCTTCAAAGCTTAGAGGAGGAGAAATCAGCAACACTACAGATGCGTTCACATTGAATCTGATGTAAATGCTTGAACTTTCTTTCTTTAACGTTGTCAACTTGTGCAAATTATTCTTTTCCCCAATTTGTTCCTGAATTCATATCTTTGCTTTGACTTGTATGCAGTCGTGTTGCCTCTATAATTTGTTTTCATAGAGCCTGAACATACTGTTAATACTTGAATCATTTAGTGTTGTGCTTCCATAAAGACAGATTTTTAAAAGAATGGTCAAAGTGAAATCCTGTCGTTCAGTCCTATTATATGCGATGCTCCAAAAACAATGAATCCTGCTTTTCCCATAATGCAACTCTAGGCATCTTCCAGCTGTCAGCTTTTTGTGGTTGCTCCATAAATATTAATGCCAGAGTGACAGGCTGTATACTACATGATAAAAGGAGATTCTCGGGTGTCTGGAGTTCAATTTCAGTGTATTTCAGTGTAGTATTCTATATGAAACCAATTTTTGAAAAAAAAAACAAAAAAAACTTGCCTTTATGAACAAATGGCAGACTGATGAATATGCAGTCATAACAATTCAGCCAACGTTTAGCAGCAGACAGTGGATAATCCCAGATAATTGTCAAACTGAAATTTTCCCGTAGAGCAACATAAAAAAATGTCCATGATAATTAAACCACTGAGTAAGTTGAAATGGACCAGAGTCCAGTAATGCTGCAAGAAGAGATAATCCCTGACACACAGCCTTTTCTCTCTTTGACCTCACTCTCTCACACATTTATCTCTTTCATCCAATATTATGTTGCCTGCATTTTGGTGTATTCGTGCTGTTGAGCCTTTTTTCTTTTTTGCTTAATGTCTTGTCGGAAAATCCCAAAATGGTCTCCACATTTGGAAAGAGGACAAGACTCTGTTTTTAGTTTGTAAAGAAAACAATGAGAAAATGCCATGATGATTCAGTCATAAAGCCCAATTTGCTTCATTTCCACCTCAATCCTATATTTATATATTCACTTTCAGTGAAATATAAATCAACTTATCAGCAAGCAGAACTTGACAGGATCTAAGCACCATGCCTACTGGAATGAACTGCAGTGCCACATAATAGCCAAGTCTTCATGTATTTTGACTTTAAGATTTGAAGAACAGACAAAATGGATAAAATCCTCTATCAAGGTATGTGTGATTTTTATATTGCAATGATGATATAGTTGGAAAATCAATCAAGACACTCTTTACGAATACAGTAACTGGGAAGCAACACCTACTCTTTGCTACTCCAGCAAATGAAAACAAAGACAAATACATTGTTGTATCCTGGCATGTGGGTAAATTACAGTTATTCAGTGTTTCTGTATTCACCTAAGTGTTCACAGTAAAACAGGCCAAACCAGCTACGCTAGCCTGTTAGCTTAAGACTTTGCGAGGCTAATTTCGTAACAGGCTAATCACTGAAACAAGTCTTAATCAACATCATAGTGGTACCAATACATTCAACATCGACTAGTCAGTACAACATAATGATATACATACAGAATCGAGTTATTGTGTTACATTAACCTTGTAGCAGTAATTTTAGAATTGACATTGTCAGTGACTTCTGCACTAGCTAACTGCTGCTACTAACTACCATAACGATGGCAGCAGAAACACATAGCAGAGAATGAGTGGAAAGAGAAGCAAACACATTAAAAAAACAAATCCAATTTCACAATAAAGGTCTCTGAACATCATTGTGTGAATGTGCAGAATTCACAACATAAGATCAAATAAATATTTTGATTCTGTGCCAGGGCGAGGGATTATTTTTGGGAACACAGTGGGTGGGGAAACACTATTATTGTTGTTGTTGAACGTTAACCATGTTCACCATTTCAGTCAAGCATGTTAGCAGGCTAATTTTTACTAAGTAGGACAAAATACATGAGTGAAAACTTTGAGTTGCTGGTTGTGCGACAGGAAAAAGCACCTGAATTGATCCTCTTTGCAGCGTGGCTATCTTCCAACATGTCAGTAATTGTCAAGATATTTCACCAAAAGCCAGAAATGTCAATGTGCTGGTGTGGCCAGAGACAAAGTCAGAGGATCACCAACATCATCAGGATGTATCGTCTGGGAACCATGAATGTTGACACTGCCACCTCTGTAGTTGTGTAGCTAGCATGGCTAAAAAGCACTATAATGCCATCTACAATGTGTGTGTTCAGATTGGTATTCTGTCAGATGATAAAATTACCAATTATGGCACAATTAGACAAGATTTACAGGTTTGCATGATTTTGTCACATGAATGCTATTTTGTCTTTGCAGCCATTTTTCATATCTTATACAGACATCCAGAGAGGATGTACCATATTCAGATATAGCTGGTGCTGTAAGCTTGCAGGATTTCACAAAGCAAGGTTTTGTAAAAATCTAAAAGAGCCAGGGATTAAGCTCAGTTGAAGAGCTGTAAGACTAAAACACTGAGACAGGATTGTTAAAAATGAGGTGAGAGAGTTTGGATTGGTGTGTGGAGTGTCAGCTTGAGATCCCCCCACACAGGAAGAGACAGGAAGTGAAGTTTTAATGTTGATGTTACTGGGGATACTGCCTTCCTCTCTGTTGCTAGGAAACTTTGACCAATCACACTTCATTTTGCAGCTGCTCTATTGGTTCAATTCTTAGAGTTAGCATTGTGCTACTGGCATGGAATCCTATACTGCAAGGCCAAGTAGCATTAACAAGCTGTCAAGGCCTGAGGGGTGTGTGTCTGGTCCCCTCTCCTGTGACTTGAGTCATGAATATGGAGCAGCTTCTGGCTTTGTTCAGTCACTCACACACAGCATCAAACACAAGATAAGACTGTCAGAGTGAGAGTGTGTCTTCAGAGCAGGTTATAGCAGCTGAATTACAAGCCCTGAACCAGCACTTTATCTGGTGAGGCGTAGAGAAACGCAGGTGGAGGTGAACCAGGGCCGGCTGGAGGACCTGATAGGTGTGTGTAGACTAAGTGTACTCTGAACGATGTGAAGATTTTACCAAGTGCTCGCTGTAAAATCAGAGTTTAGGGTTTCAAATTAGAGGTTAGATGAGGATCAAGTTTGCGTTGAAAGAATACATAGTTTTATTTTGTTTACAACAGTGTCTTATTTTCATAGTGCATCATTCCTGTCAGTTATATAACAAAACGCTGTGTAATTCAATACCTTAACTGCTGACATATGAGAACAACATCACTGCCGACAGAGGTAGTACCTGGACATGCGCTTCAGTAACCACCTTGCTATTGGCTCTTTGCATTTACCTGATTTCTTAACAGTCATGTCAACAAGAAACCTGCTCTCTGTAACCAGGTTAAGGGATGAGAGAAACCCAGTGTGCACAGCTGGAGTTCCACTGGAGAAACCAGATTTCTGGCCATGTATATGTGTCAATCATTTTAAAAGGAAATGACACACAGGTCATAAGTTTGACCATATTCCACAGTGTGCTAATATGGAGGTCTGTTGTATCCGTCCATTAGATGTAGATTTGTTTGTAGGTACTTCCTGTACATTTTGTAGTTTGTTTTTTGTTAGAATTGGTGTGCATTCACTGCCTGAAATGTGAATTTGCTAACAGTCTGTCTGGTTGTCAGCCTGCTCATGTTGCTTGCCTAAAGGCCTCAGTATGCTTCAAACAACGTGTTTGTCAAATCAGCGTTGTGCCCAACAGAGTGACACCATGAATGCCTTCAAGGAGAGACTGTCTTGACATGTGTGCTGTTATCCCAATTTCTACAACTCATTGCGTCGAGACTACTAATGCACACAAAAAGACACAGAATTCTTGAGGAAAGGTCAGGGAGGCAGTGCGAGGCACCCATGAGGAGGCTGTGACAGCAGGCTTTTCTGGCCCACTTTCCAGTCTAACCATTTGGTACAGGTTGCCGTCAGATATGGTCACATGACATGTCTTAGGAACAAGTTCTTATAACACATTCTGATTCTGGCCTGAAAGTCTGTTTTACTGTTGACATACTGTTAGTGGTTTTATGTATGGCCGTTCAGAAAGTGGCAGCTTATATGAATAGAAACGGGCATCAGGGACTTGCTGAATAATTTAGTCAAACGTTGTTGTACTCATACTTTGGCTTCAGTGCTTTTTACCCATTAACCATCACAGCTCAGCATCTTGTGAAAGTTTCTGCTTTCTCATTCCTGTTCACCCTGTTATCATTCAAGTGTTCACTTGTAAGTGCTATATTTCTTACTGTATGTTGAGGCAGCAGCAGCTCCCCTTGCAGTGCCTATAGGCCCATTGCTGTTGCTGGGCTGACACTTGGTAATGAAAATGAGCGGACAGCAAAAAATAGCTCTTGTCCATCTTGTCCGTACTTTTCCTCTCTGTCAGAGGAGTATCTGCATTCTTTCTGATCATGTGTGCATAGTTCCCTCCGCCATAATCAGTATGTCAAAACACAAGCTATAATTTGCCTGTGAAGGCATTGCCTCATGAAAACACAAATGTACACACACACACACACACACACACATGCACACACATTGACTCGCACATTTTTTTGTTGCCCTCCCAGCGTGTTAGTGCTAGACAGTGACTTTGTACTGTTTATATGAGCTTGATTACTGCTGATATCACAGTTCAGTGGAGCAGAAACACAGACTGTAGCTTCTGTTTGCATCTAAGAGTCATAAAGTCCAATTTATCATTTTTCATGTCTGTCCAAGTATTTGTTAACTGGCCTGCGAGGCCTTTTCTGATTGAAGCGTTATCACATGCTCCAGTTTTTTCCTGGGAGATATGTCATGTATTGATTTATACGATATGTGGCTGGAAATATTGCTAAGGAATTTACAATATCTGTGAGGCTAATTGTTGTAGATCAGTATAGTTTTTCAAACAACAGTACCTGGAGGAGAAAACAATTTAAACCTAGATTTTCACTCTGATTTTTTGTTGCAGTGCATTAAAATGTGTTGTCTCTCTGGTCAGAGGACAGTGTTGGCATAGTTTACAGATCAGGGTTGTCTGGTGGTGAGGACAGATTTTCTCCCCCTAACAGAAAGTGAAGAAAACATTTGGAATGAAAAACAGCAAAGAGCTGCAGAGCTGTCTACAGCATATACCCGCCAACTGGTCCTTGATGGCCCCTCAACGCCCACACAGCCTGTGGGCACTGGATGGACGACAGTGAGGAAACACACTGGGTCCAACAAGGCCGGTAGCCACATGCTCGTGTCCATAACTGGCAAAGGATCTTCTATGGGCAGGGCCGGAGCTGTCGGGACACAGCAGACAAATGTCAAAGGTTGTGTTTTGCTAATTTGCCTCAGGATAACTGCTGTCCTGCCCACCGGAGCTCCTGATGGAACAGCAGAGCTATTCACTGCAATGACTTCCCTGATTTTCATCAGGTACTGAGTTCCTGAGGCCCCATCTGGTGACATGCTGAGTGCCTCCTGCTGGAGGAGGAGGAAAGCTTATTTTCATAGAGCTTTACAGTTTATTATCTTATCAATATGATGTGTCCCTCTCTCTTTTTTCAAGTCCTTCTCTCTAATGTTTCTTGTTAACCTCTATTACTTGATCCGTCCTCTCCTCAGAGCTTTTATGGCTGTCCAATAACCCTCTCACCTGGTCAAATGTCTCCTCCTGCTGTCTGTGGGAGTGATGGTTGTCATCTTTGAACTCTCTGTCCTGTTGAATAACTCAGACTGTTAAGCAGTTAAATACAGTCTCCAAGAGTGTGTCTCAGTGTTAAGTTGGTAATGATAACCTGTGTGTGTGGGTCTCTGTGTGTCCCCACCCTTCTATTCTGTGTAAATGTGAGTGTCCCGTTGGACAGCTGCCATCCACAGTGACTGCCCTGAACACTGGAATTATACACTAGGATTCCACACACACACACACACACACACACACACACACACACACACACACACACACCACACTCTGTACTTTGTCTAACCCACTGTGGTGCAGAGGTTACACTATACACATGCTTTGCACCTATGACCAGTAAAATAAATTAATTGTTTTAAAGTGACTTTTTAAATAGATTTCAGGCCCTGAGACAATAGAATCGTTTACTGCACATTTCACTGTAAACAGGGTCCTGTGTTGGCAAGAACGCCTCAAATGTATGCTTCAGAGAGTAAAAACATGAAGTAAAAAAAAACGAGAAGAAGAAATTCAAAAGAGCTGCTTGTTTTGCTGCACATCAGCCAAATACCCTCAGAGTCAGTATAAGTGAACATAAGCAGACACTGCAGAGGATTTAAGCTGCAGAAAGTTGTTTTTTTCATGTGCTTTTCAGATTAACCTAAATACAGTAAATACTTTGTTTTCTCAATGTGTTTGTTCACATCTGTATGTTAGAAAAACCTTTAACCTCAGTGTGTGTCCACTGCACTCACTCACTACTCTGAACATGGTTTCTATTACAGGTAAGGCTATGTGGTATAATAGGATTAACCTCCACAATGTGAATATTCAGCCCTGTCGTCTCTCCATCAGCAGATGTTTTTGTTCCAGCTGCAGTTACAGCATGAAATGGCAACGCACAATAGCACTGCAGTAAGTGACAATATTTGTAATGCAACAGCACCCAATCAGTATGAAACTCTCTCCACCAAAATCACGTTTTGTTTTTTTTTTTCTTTTTGTGTGGGTGGAGGGGGGCTGTCCCTGGCCAGTAGCGAACATGGAAGGTTGTAGGTCAATTTCCCAGGCTGTTTGGTTTTGTAATACAGACATTTCAAAATGTCTTATCATCCTCTAACTCTATCATATTTAATGGAGATGTGTGCAGAGAACAGTGACAGGAGGCCAGCGTACAGGATGTGTATTAATGTTATATTTACACTGTTTTGAGTGTGTGTCCTGCTCTGTGGTGAGTTGTGCCTCAGCCTGTCTCATCACTGTCGCAGTTTGACCTGTTGTGATGTTTCCAGGCTTCAGTGTTGAGTAGATGAATGTACCACCAGCACTTTTCTCAAAGCCAAAAAATATCACAGTGAGAGGTGTGGGTAAGTTTTAACTTACCCCAAAGCATTATTGCTTCTCTGCTTCACTGCATTCAAAAGTTATTGCTTGCACCAATGTAGATACTTTATGATGTGTGCGCTGCCAGCCGCACCTGTCTGAATCTGAGTTACGATCCAGATAAAGTCTGCAGACTTTTAATAGCTTCCTGTGTGGCAGCTGTGACTGTTTATGATAGCACTGATGACTCGCTATTTGCTCTCATTTCTGCCCCTTAACATCTAATTCCACCACAGACATGCTCCTTTATCATGTTGACATGACTCAAAGGACTATTGCAGCGTGATTGGAGATGTTGCTCATTTCCTGTCTGACTGTTTTTTTCTTCTCTTCTGCTGCCAGTAAAAAGGAGGCACTAATTTAAAGTGTAATTGGGATTTTGTTTAAATGGTAATATCTTTATTTTTCCTTAAGTTTGACATAGCTGGTAGAAACATCATTTTGGTCTGTCTCTTGACTTGAATGATGTGGCAGGAGGCAGATCTTAATGTAACCAAAGAGTTGGAGCTTAGCTATTAATTAGGTGTAGCTTCATTTTGAAGGTGATGATGGAAAACAATTGAGAAGAAATAAGACGTTAAGATTAGAGTGGCTTAGTTAGCAGCTTTGCAAAATGCAATCATTAGAGTCAGTCGAATGACTGCAGTGATTCTCATGCATTTTCTCACTGAATTAAAAGTCTGCGGTCTTATTTTCTGTTTCTGTTTTGAATGAAAGTCAGTGAGTGACAGATGTGTGAAGTATCTTTGATTATGCCAAAATTCTATATATATCTTAAAAAAACCTGTCACGGTCAACATGAACAGATTCAATGGGAGCCAGAAGCTCACATTGAGCCTGAATAGTCATTTTAAGGCTGACATCCCATCTGACCTCAGCCCAGTGAACAGCAGCCTTTACACAGAGAGCAACTCTGATTCATGATGAGGAAAAAGGAAGCGCATGTTCACGTTTGTTCAAAGCTATTGAGGTCCACCCAAATGTAGAGGTGATCCCTGAGACCCGGATGTCCGTCCTGTCTTGTATCCAGGCTCGACCTCTGTCACCCCAGGGAAGATTTCTTCAGGGCCATAAAGTTTAACAACCATGGGAACTTCCTTTACTCACCCAGCTCCTCTGCAGCGACAAGTGGCTCTCCTCTGACCAGTGACACATGTCCAGAAAAGCCCACTGCCATGTCATTGAGGGACTACATCCCTTAAAAGGGCCTGATCAGGGACACGGAGGGACTTTTATGTCTTAATTTCTGGAAGGACGTTTTCCGGAAGAGAGCGCAGGGCGATGATTTCCCTCCTCCTCCTCCTCCTCCTCCTCCTCCTCTCTCTGTGAAGTTCATCAGCCAAGGAGGAATGTGTTCTTTGAGATGGGCAGCAATTGTTGGGGGTTTCTCTATAAATAACTCCTTGTCAGCAAGCCAGCTGGGCTGTCCAGCTCCAGCACCAGTGGGCAGACCAGTGGAGTGACTGAGAGGGAAAGAAAGCACCACAGCTCTGACACAGTACAGTAACCATTGCTACTTCTGCATATGCTTATTAAGACACTGAAAAAAAATGGCCATAAATGACTCTGATTGTTGGTTACAAACCATGTGACAATGTGTCAGCAACCAGTTTTTATTCTCGCATTTTTATTTCACACCGTATAAGAAGTGGAAATCTCACACTTTATAATAAACAGCTGTGCAGGTTCAGTGTACAGCTAAAAAATCTCCGGAAGCAATGTTGGCAGCATGCAGCAGGCTGAGTGATACGGCCGCTCTCATGTTATGACTGAGTCTGGTATTAATAGTTACTAGACAGAGCTACTGGCAGGGTGGGAGAAACTGTAGCAGGCAGTAAAAGCTTTGCTACACCACCCAAAGGAAGATTGATTTGTGGTGTTTATAAGTTATGTATTTTTAATGTTTCTAATCAGAAGAAAAATATTACAACCAGTAGCACAGGGAGGCTGTGAGGGAACAGACATGTTGCAAGTGTTCCTGATAAACACAAGAGTGTGATTTGTTACACTGTGGTGGGTTCAAATGAAACACATTAACACAAGAGGCTGTATCTCAGCTGTCTACGTGAATATCCTCAGCGTCGTTGTTCTCAGTGATTTTCAAATGTTAGGTGAGTGACGGTGGGAGTGCTTCTTCCATATGAAACTCCCACGGTCACCAAATCTTTAACAAAGAATGAACAGGCATGTTTGAAAAGATCAAGGTGAAAAATGTGAGCCTTTGTTCGAAAAAAACACAAGGTGAGAAGTTAACTATGACTCTCATGGTGCATTTTAGTGCAAAACATCCATTCGCTGAGTGTCACCTTCTGTTGTGTGTTCCACTAACAGCAAGCTGAAGCCAATGCTGCGTTCATGTCCCATCAGTTCGACCGTACTGATGAGCAGCTGAGTTCAAAAACATTACTTCATGTCTGTTGTATCTTGGACATCTCTCAGGTTACTTCATTGGCTCAAATGTGTTGACATGAACTGACAGTGACAGTTGCTGTCATTCTATATTCCAGAACCAATTCAGTTGCTGCCTGGCATGCAAAGGCACATTTTGAAACAACTGTGCAATACACATTTCTGATTTTTGTCAGGAATGTGTACCTGCACAGCACTTACTTGCACCCCTGTATATAACAGATCATATCATAGATATTAATAATTCAAACTAATTCTCATAACACACACCTATAGCATTGTTGCATTATGCAGGAGACCCTGTGCTTTTAGGTTGAACATTGAGAACTACTCTTAAACTCCTGTAGGCTGATATGTTCTGTCTCTGGGTGTCCAGAGAGACAACAGTGAACATTTGCAGAGCCCCAGTGTCCTTCCTGCTAGGTGTTAGGAAGTAGCCCTAATGGTTTACACAGCTTGTATATCACAGCAGTAACAGTTGTGTTGTGGAGAAGCAGGAGGAGGATGTTGACGGCCAGTGTTTGTGTAATTGAACACCGTGGGCTCTCACAGCCACTAAAGCATCCTTTGTAAACACTGTTTGTTGATGTAAAGGCAATGACTGATTGCAGATGGCTGCATTCACCTAAGGCCTCGCTGAGTCCCACTATTCCTCCACATGTGTGTGTTTGGGCATTTTGGAGTGTGTTTATTTGTTTAAAGTGTACAGAGGAGGACTTGTCATTATGGGCGTGTGTGTGTGTGCTCATGCACGTTTGTGTGTTTATGCTCACAATCATGTCACTAATTAGAAACTAGCTTTATTTCCCCTCCCCCTTGTTCTGCAAATGAGCGGGTGTTGAATGGAGCATTATGGGTAGGCACTATAATTAATGCCCCCCCATCTCTCTCTCTCTCTCCCTCTCTCTCTGTCTCTCTGTCTCTCTCTCTGGCTTATTATCATTAGTCACATTCCATCAGTTCCCAGTGAGCACTGAGGCTTGTGAGCTCTTGTTTGTGAGATCTCCCTCGTCGTTTCCCCCTTCTCTGTCTCACCCCCATCTTCCCCTTTCACCATTGTCTTCCTGCAACCCCGTTTCTGTTTGCTAATGTCACTCTGCCAGTTTTTTGCACTTCAGATATCCTCTGTACCCCTCCCTGCTGTTGTCCTTCTCTGTCGTCTCCAGAATGTAGGATAGCTGAATTGAAAATTAAGGCTGGACTCAATGAAGCGGATGATGGTTCAATTGAATGTGCCTCTCAGGAATGCTTCGTTGTGTTGTGGGGTCTTTGGCTGCTGCTCAGGCTCTTGTCCAGTTCATTTGTGGTGGGTTGGGGTTGGTAGACTTTGGTTAGTCCTAGGGGGATCCTACTCTGATGGTCCTGTCAACTTGAAGTGGGTTCCACAGCTACCTGTCCTCTGAACAATACATTGGTACAAATTAAGAATGTATTTACACTTAATCTTGCCTTTATAAACCATGGTCCATCAGTCTGGCATGGCCCTGTCTTCTTCAACATGAGACAATGAGTCATTTGAATGACTGGATATGAAAGGATATGTGGCTATCATCTGAACTCTCTCAAGGTCAGGAGAGGAACATGGTTGGTCAATATATCCACCTTTGAAGGTCCAGATGGTTCAGCACTATTTATCTATATCTTAACATAACATACATATGAACTGAGTTAAGATACTTGTCTGCAGACAGGGCTGCAACAAGGTGGAGTCCATTACCTAAAAGTAAAGGGCAAATAAAGCAATTACAGACAACATTTCCGCCTCTCTCCTCTCATCAAACTGATACCGTTTGGCTTGCTGAAGTCACACAAAAAAAACTTCCACTCGAGGTGAAATGTGATTTTTAACGTGAGAGAATTGAATCAAGAGTCCATTCCCTTGTTCTCATATGTCTCAAACTCTGAATGAAGTTGGGTGTGATTGGATTATTCACTGAAGGGAAGGGAAACCTCTTCCAAATGAGCTTGTGCCAGAGTGATGGCAGCCCGGTTTACTGTAGTTTTCAGCTATTCGATTTGTAGCTTTTAGCAAATAGCAAATTAAGGTAGATGAGGATCTGACTGGCCTGTTACTCTTGGATGAATGGAGTGACAGCCTCCACATTTTGAGAGTTATTGGAGAAGACAACCCTGTGCTCAAATTGACACTGTTACCCATGATGGAGTAACATACATCCAATCTCCAGAAACCACTGGCAAGAGTAGGAAATAGGAGAAGCACTGTATTTCTTGAACTACTGCTTCTACAAGTTAACATGCCAGTCATTCCTGTCTCTGCTCCGTTAGCCTCCAGACCAGTGCTTTCAGGATTATCTGCACAGTGCTGTAAAGCTCCTTTCCACCAGAGTTGTGACATGCTGACTGCAGAGTTTAGCCACCGTGGTGCAGCTTCCGAACCAGTTATTGAAAACTTGCTCTTCCACCCCCAGGGGTCAGAGGAGAGAGACTGTTTTTTGGTTTAGATTTGATGATTTTAGGGTCAGTCACAGGCAGCAATTAGTCTGCTTGACCTCTGTGCCTCTGCTAGTATTGGAACTGGAGGTAGTTCTACATGAGCATGCCATCGAGTGAAAAAACAAACATTAGCAAGGAAGTTAGATAACAATGATCAGAATTATTGCACTCTTGTAAATAGTTTTTGTGTCCTTTCTTTTCAACTTTGGCCTGTTGCCAGGTTTTTACCCTCATTCCCACACACAAGAGATTGCTACCAACAAAGCAAGCTTTCTAATGCTTCTAGTGTGGCACAGAAAAAGGTGTGTGTGTGTGTGTGTGTGTGTGTGTGTGTGTGTGTGTGGGCGCGCGCGCACGCGCGCGCTTGCATGCACTGGATGAGGATCGGCCCATTCAGTGAGGTGAATAGTGTCTTTTTCAGTCTGTCTCTGTCTTTTTTCCCAACCTCCTCTTTGGTTAAGCCCGCTGGAGAGCCGCCTGAACTCGTAAGAGATAATCCTGCTTCTGTGCCAGTGATGGAGTGTTGGGAGGCAATGGAGGAGGAGAGGTGGATTGAAAGAAGAGGGAGATTATGAGCAGGAAAAAGGAGGATATACTGTAAATGGAGGGAAAATGAGAACTGAGTGCTATTTAGCAGTGGTAACTGGACACATGACAATATTTGACATATCAAGTGTGAAACCACAGATTCAGGTGCACAATTAAGGGAACTGTACCACTCTCAAGGTTCTCATGCCATCTTCTTTTACCTCACAGCAACTTGTTTTTTTGGCAGGGCCTATGAAGCTAAAGGGTTTTGTACCTTGTATCCTAGCAATGAGGGAGGATTGTATACTGGGACAGCGTGTGTGGCACTGAAAGCCCTCTTGGACTGACACTACTTGACTTGGCCTCTGCTGAGCGCTTTTTTACTTGCAAAAACGGATGTAGCCAGTCAGACATAGGTCTGACAGGAATTTCAATGGGTATGAGCTTCCCACGGCTTTTAGTGGACTGCAGTGATGCCAAAAAATACAAGGTGTTTGAACGTCAGAGTTTGTGTTTGTAGCCGACATGCAGGCTTGTGGTTGTGGTAATGTTCTTAGGGTGAGGTTTGTCATACGTGCATTCGTTTGTCGTACGTGCAATGATTCTGGGTGTTTAAGTATGGAGTATACTGATGTGTTTTCTCTTTCCTTTGTGTTGCAGGTTGTGTCCAAAGGATGTGTTTTTAAACCCGAGCTGCTGGGAGGTCAAGAGGTGACATGCCTCTATAAAACACCACTGGAAACAAATGGTGAGGAGCCACTGTCTCAGATAGTTGATTATGTTGATGGAGTCATTCTCAGGTTTTTCTTAACTGTTAGTCATGGATTCTGAAATAGAAACAATTGTTAATCTTATCAAACACTTCACAGTATTATTAGTTGGCCTTCCACGTTAATCTGCAGAGAAATCAGACTTCTGTATAAACATCAAAAGTACCAGTTTGGACCCTGTTGGCATGGGAGGGGGGTCACTGGTGACTGGGCAGCACCTGAGAAGCTTATTATGCGTATGCGATGGATCGGGCCACTTTGGGTGGCCAGAATTGTGTCAGGGTGGACTTGGCCTTGCTGCCCCACCCCCCTTGGTGGCATCCCTGGCCACACTAAATTATTTAACACATATATCACACCAACCTCTGTGATTGCCGGAACTGCTTCTCTTTCGCGTTTGATGTCAAATGGTAGTAATAAGGGTGATGCTATTCAGTAGCATTGGATGATGCTATCTGGCTTTCCAGGTTTGGGTCAGTCAGTCCTGAGTGGAACTGAATCTTTGCAAGAGTCAATTTTGAAAAGAGCTGACCACTGAGAGCATTAGTTTCATCTGCGTGCATTGGTCCTTGCAGCCCATCCAGCCTATGTTTCGAGTCATAATGACTCTTGAGGTTGGCCTTTTTCATCACTGCGAGCGTGTTCCCGCAAAAACTTAGACAAACTGGTGTGCCTTTTACTTCAACCAAAACAATAATCTTTTGTGCATTCCTCTTGGAAACACTCGTTTGTTTCTTTTGTTTTGTTGACAGTCACAATGATGTACTGACGTTGTATCAACCACTACGTGTGTTGTGTAACATTTCATGTTATTTTTTTTTATTGCTAAATTAAAAGGTCTCATGGACCATATATGGCCTGGAGGCTGGAGGTTCTCCGCCCCTGCTCTACGTTGATCTAGGGCTGGGCGATATATCGATATAGAAAATATATTGATATATTTTTAAATTCATTCATTCATCTTCTATACCCGCCTTATCCCTTTTGGGGTTGCGGGGGGCTGGAGCCTATCCCAGCTGTCAACGGGCGAGAGGCGGGGTACACCCTTGACCGGTCGCCAGTTGATGGCAGGGCAACATACACAGACATACAAACATTCACTCTCACGCTCACACCTAAGGGCAATCTTAGAGTAACCAATTAACCTAATGAGCATGTTTTTGGTCTGTGGGAGGAAGCCGGAGTACCTGGAGAGAAGAACGGGAAGAACATGCAAGCTTCGCACAGGGGATCGAACCGGCGACCTTCTTGCTGTGAGGCACGCGCACTACCTGCTGCTCCACCGTGCCGCCCATATTTTTAAATGTGATATGGAATTAGACCATATCGCATATATCGATATAGTTCAAATTTGCGCTGTGATCCTTGCTCCATAACCTGCTGTGCTGACCCGGAGCTGGCCGCAAGCCGTCCACAACCCGAAAAGCTCCAGCCCCAAAACAAAGCTCACTGCAAGCTTTGTTTTCCCGCAGTGTGCCTTATGAAAAGAAAAGCGACAAGTGGTGTACTATAACTAAAGCGGTGTCCTACCACATTGCTAAAGATATGGTACCTGTTGCAACTGTGGAGCAAGTTGGATTCAAAAAGCTACTGAAAACTATGGATCCGAGATATGAGCTTCCCAGTCGCAACTACTTTGCACGAGAAGCGCTGCCACAAATGTACACTGAAGTCAGGCAGAGCCTTGCTGACCGGCTCGCTAACGAGACCCATTTTGCGTTGACCAGCGATATGTGGTCAAGCATTTTATTTATTTATTCATTTGATTTTGCAACTGTTCATTGAAATAGCCAGTTTCAATAAAACTACTTGTGACATCTCATATTTGGCTTTGACTTTGACTGAACATTTGCTCTCACTTTGCAGAAAAAATATCGGGATATATATCGTATATCGATATTCAGCCTAAATATATCGGGATATGACTTTTGGTCCATATCGCCCAGCCCTACGTTGATCCATCATTTGGGTTTTATACTGTCACACTTTAGGATATTTATCAATCCTGCTTCATCTGAAGCTTGTATTTTTATCTTTTTATTGCACTTTATACAACATTTATTATCCTGTTTGTTAACATTAAGCTATCTTACATTGCTATCTCTATTGTTATCTGTTCTGTTTGCAAGCAATGTTTTACATCTTGACACCATTGTAAGAGCCTACCTCCTCAATGGCATTTTATGGTAAAATAAAGGTTGATGATTACTCAATGCCATTATTAAACCAGGTAGTATCAGATGGATATCACCTGGGTATTGAGTGCAACAAATGCTTGTTTCAGCCCCTGTAGTGTGTCATGGTAGAGAACAACCAACACAGCAGGGAGGGGTCTTAACCCAGCATTAGCTAGATTGTTGCAGCAGTTATAGGAACGCAGCACATGTACTGTAGGTAAGAAGGCCTCACATACTGATACAGTACAGTGATACATACAGTGCCTCAGTTCAGAAACAGTATTCTGTTGTTAGGGTGTGACTGATGAATCCCATCACTTTTCTTGCTCTGTGGCCTGTTAGTGGTCCATGGCTCCTTGCTTGGGAACCACTGTTCAAGGGGGTCTGTCCTGAAGAACAGTTTTAATATGCAGCAATTTACTTGTAAAATGTATCCATGAGGGTTTCTAGAACTAAATGTGGGGATGGGGATCCATGGCGTGTATGTGTTTGGAGGTCTGTGACATGAAAACATTTGACAGCTCCTGTTCTAGTGAATAGACACACTTTCTAACACTGTGTCCTGTCTTCTTTCCACCAGCTCTGCTGCCATGCCTCCGGGGATGGTGCGTCATCTTTCAGTGTCAGCAGTCCGAACACTGCTGTCTGTCCTGCTGCTAGCCGTTGGCTGGCCCTTCACCTCATTACATAGTGGCGTTGTTCAAGGATTGCACTCCTCTTTGAGTCTTTACCCCACCTTTGTCCGCAATGACACTCTGTTTGAGCACTTAGCCCTGCATCCTGACCCAAGTGTCAGTCGTGTCTATGTTGGGGCCCGAGATCGCCTGTTCCAGTTGGATCGATTCCTCCAACTTGAACTGCAGGATGATACTGGACCTGTAACAGACAGCCGGGAGTGCTTGCCTCCTGTAACTGAGAGCAATTGCCCTCAGGCTAGGGTCACCAACAACCACAATAAGCTCCTGCTGGTTGACCCGTATTCCATGGAGCTTATTACCTGCGGAAGTGTCAACCAAGGAATTTGCCAGAAACGTAGCCTGGATTCTGTGGATGTGGTACTTTTCTCTACAGAGAGGCCGGTGGATACTCAATATGTAGCAGCTAACCACCCCAACGTTAGCACCGTGGGACTAGTGGTTCGCTCGCATCCGGATAGGCAACCAGTACTGTTTGTGGGGCGGGGTTACACCAGCAGCCACCCACCTATTTCCACAAGAAACCTTGCCCAGGAACCCGTCTTTTCTTACGAGGAGACTGCCAAGTTGGCTGTGGCTGGCCGTCTTTCAGAATACGACCATCATTTTGTAGCTTCATTCGCCCACCGTCAACATGTTTATTTCCTCTTCTATAGGCGGGACCTAAAGTCACAGTCACGAGAGTACCGCACCTATGTCTCTCGTGTTTGTTTGGATGACCAGGCCTATTACTCCTATGTGGAAGTACCCTTGACATGCCGTTCCAGGGCAGGAAAAATTTACAACCTCTTGCAAGCTGTCCAGCTTGGCCTCAACAAGGATGGTGTAGTGAGTCCAGCCTCAGAAACTCTTCTTGGTGTCTTCTCCACTCGTTTGGCTTCATCAACGCAGCCCAGTGAGGACTCAGCCCTCTGCATGTTTAGCCTGGAAGATGTGGACCGCAGGATTAACTCCACCAGAGATCTGTGCTACACACAGATGGGTAAAGAAGCAGGAGTGGAAGCAGCCTACATTGAGTATGAAGTCAAATCCAACTGTGCCAACCTGCCAGAGGTGAGTTCAACAGCTTGCTTGTCATGTAGTAATCAATCAGTGCTGTCACCTTAAAAAAAAATGAAAGTGTGAACAAATAAGCACCAATACATAAGAGGTTCAAATCAGTTACAATGCAACCCATGCAGCCTTATCCTAAACTATATCATGATGCCTTTGCTGTAAGGCTGCAAACAGCCACTATACTTATCTGCAGTCTTTACATCATAACTTCCTGATTTCAGCATTTCTTCAGGACACTGTTTTGCAGAGGTGGTAAAGTACTGTGACCCCAAAACACTATATATGAGATCAATTTAGTTGATCAGCCTAAACAATAGCCACACAATAAGATCAAGATTTAATTTTATTCAGGTGGCTTTTGTTTCAGGTTAGATGGCCTACATCCACTATATATAAAACTATAATACTCAATTATTTTAGATGATCCATTCAGAGCAGCTTGCTAGTTACATCCACACTGTGTAACAAAAAAGGACAATACCCTGACACTGATATGGTAACAGAGCCTGCAGTGGGTTAGAGTGCATTTTGTGACTGAGATTCACTTGAGCAAGGGACTTATCACCACTTTCTCCAGCAAACCACACAGTGGTCAATATACTGAACCAGATAGCAGCTGCTCCACTCCCACATGTCACTATGTGCAATTGTATGTTTGTGTGACATAGTGTTACTGAAAGCAGCATACATGCTAAGAATAACCTTGTGTTGAATGCCCTTGCATTGTACAATGGCCAGTGCTATCATGTATTGGAATATGTTTTCTTTGTCCGAATGAAAATGTTCGCATAAACATAAGGCAGAGAGGAACGCCGTGAAATCACTGAATAACGCAGTATACTTGACATTCTCCTCCTTGTTTTCATTGTTATTGTCATTACAGAAGAACATGCTGTCTGACCTTTTTTTCGTTTATAGAGAAGTAATGTTTTTTCTGTGACAGCAATACTGAATAAAAGCTTTCATCTGCCAAAGCTGGTGCCATGCATCTGAAGCTGTCCAGGGCTGTCCTATTGCAGCAAAGTGACCTTTGTATCAGAGAGGATGAAATTAGATTTGACATTTTTCTAACAGACAAATGCAGTGCTGTGGAGGAGGGATTGAATTAGAGTGGTTCTCTAATAACACCAACTCTGGAGATTCTGACTTTATGTGTTGTGTTTATATGTGTGTACGTGAACATTGCATTTGGATGGACATTGTAGACTAGTTTGACATCCTCCTCTATTATCACTTCCTCCTGTGTTGAGGACGTAGAGCAGCACTGACCCCTCAACCTGCAACAGTGTAATTTAATAGAATTGCTGGCCAGGGAGGGATCGATCGGTGGTATTAGCTCTACTTAGTGGGGTGGGGTTGAGGGTAATGTTTAACAAGCCCTGACAAGGACGGATGAAGAAACACCAGGCAGAGGTGAACCTCTGAAGGAGGAAAAGAATAAGACATTAAGGGATACATACACAGTGGAGAATGAATTTAGAAGCAAAAGGTGAAAGAAAAGGAAATAGGTGGGCTAGGAAGTGGAATGGGACAGAAAGGAATGTACAGCATGACAAAGGAGAATCAAAGCACATAATATGGCTAGAAGAGAACAGTGACGGGAGATTTGGAGCTGGAAAGAGATTTATAGTGTCATTAAGATGTCAAAGCTCAATTGGATCCCAGTGCACAAACAACACCAAAGCAGCTTCATCCCTGTTCAGTCTTTGGTAGGACAGTCCATCTGCATCGACAATGGACTCTCACGCAAGGTCTAAGCTTTGGGGAACATGATTTGTAACTAATGATCAGGATTTAGGACTCCAGGCATTAGTAGCTGTAATGCAACTATCAATCTTTTTTTGTTATCTTACTCCCTTGCAGTTATTGCTTCCCTCAGTGCTTACGGCTAAATGTCTAGATGATAGCAGTCTGCACAGCGCTCGTCAGCATGTGTCATTACAGTGTAATCAGCGGCTACCATCAACCAGGCAGTCAGTGACATGCCAGCCTTTAAGCTTCCAGGCCATGTGCCTAGTCTGGACATCATAACTTCATAACTATTTCAGTAGTCATAATATAGCTTGGGGCTATTCTTGGCATACAGTCACCCTTCCTTGTTTTCGTCTAATGGTTGGGTTCTCATGATGTGGACAGAACAGGCTGTCTAAACTGAACTTCACTCCCCATGGTTAACTTAACCCTCAGGCACTCCTTTAATCAATACTCGCTGAGGCCTATATATAGCTATTTGGACACTGTTCAGCAATGTTATTAGGACCAAGTTTAAAGTTGGACAGTTTGGTGCACTAGTGAAATCAGGACAATATTTCAGTGGTACTGGAGTTGGATTGTGTGATGGGAGTTCAGCAGTGCTGTTATATCAGCAGTCTGTTTTTTATGAGCATGCCAAATAAGGGGTCCATTCATAACAACACACTAGCCAACTACATGCAGTCCATCAAAACAAGTACCCTTCAACAGGCAGAGCTCTCAGGTTCATTGCCTCTACTTCCTAAGATTACCAATGATGCAGCAATGACCCCACTTTCAAATGTTCTCGGTGAAAAATAAATTGCCCAGAACAAAAAACAACAACCATCCCGCCAGAGCAAAGACTCCCTCCTGCCAAACTGTGGAAGCAAAAACAAATTGTCTTTGAGCTTTAAAGCACAGAGTGTAGAAGTCACTGGAATCCAGTGATAGTTTGTTCCCAAACCCCAGCCCCTCCACAATAAATCCTGCTGGGATTTTAGTTACCACAATAGAACACTGCTGCTTTATTTTTGGTAACTGGCTGACTTGCTGAGAAATGAATAACAGATCCTTTGAAGGGTTTCTTTTTGCACAAAACACAGTATCCTTTGCATTCCACATGCTATATGATGTGATATTAATTCATTTTTTAGTCAAATCTTCATGTTATCTGAAGATGACATGTGAGAATCTCACACACTGATTGGTCTCTCCTGTGTCCCCTCTATTAGAACACTCTGGATGCTTATCCCTGCGGCTCTGACCACACCCCCAGCCCGATGGCCAGCAGGATGGCCGTAGAAGCAGAGACTATATTGGACAGCCCGTCTGCCCGTCTCACTGCGGTGGCTGTCAGTGTAAGGGCAGGACATACCATTGCCTTCCTGGGAGACTCCAAGGGGAACCTGCACAAGGTAACACGGTGTCACAGATTTTCAGACATGCACAGACAGGTTGTCAGCTTGCAAGTTGGTGTGTTTCTGCACACACCAAAATCACTACCAAGGTTTACTTTGTTTATGTGCCGTGATGTTATGCAGGGATTGTGCTGTTATTGTTGGAAATATGAAGTAATAGTCTAGCATACTCAACAACTTGTGTCATTATTTTCAGTTCAGACCATGTTTGGGCAAAGTGTGCTTGGTATTTCTCATATAACTGTAACGTCTGTCCCTGTACAGACATGGCAGTCAACCCAGCAGACATCCAGTTCAACCTTTCTCTGCTCACCTCCAGACACCAGCTCTCTATTGTTCTAGGTCCAAAATAGTCTTGGTGTTTAGAGGCAGATAGGCTTAACCCAGCAGTCCAGAAATAATCTCAGGAGCAGAATCCTGGTACATCCAGAGTTAAGTTTCCATCTTGTTAAAGGAATGCAGATTGGAATGAGATTTTGGCAGATTGTCCCATTGTACCAACTCCACTCCTCCAGTACATGATGAGAACATGGACCACCAAGCACATCAGTGTGTGCCTGGTAGATAGTGCCTTTTTTAAAACATGGTTTTATCATATGGCACAGAAATTCCTAAGTTTTAAAACTGCATGTCATTAAGCCATTATAGTCGATGTTGCATGGTTTTATTTTTAGAACTTCTGAGGTCAACATCTACATGTTGGTCTGCTTATTCATTTCCAACCATCTTACCAGCTTGTAGAAATAGTGAATGTTGTCCTTACCAGGTGTAAACACTGTTAGGTAATATTCTGTTCTCTATATCTCTCATCTTTACAGATGTGCTGCAAAAAAAGTAGACTGGCAGACTTTTCTTAATGTCTTGACTGGTTCCAAACAACTGCTCTAAATACTGTTATTGATGTAAATTAGTTTTATTTGATTTAGCTGCACATAAATGAACATTACAGTGTTCTGCTTTAGAGCTGTGTCAGTGGCCTGATTAACCTGTTAAGGGACCCAAGGGCAAGGAGGAGCTGAGGGCCCAGTGCCCACTTTGCCTGGTTGGTAGTTCAGCCTTGGCTTTTCTTTTCCTCACTTTTGAAACAGTGCTTATGATAAACTAGATTGTATTGTAATGTATTGTTTGACTTGACTGACTTGCTAAGAATTCTTGGCCTATTTCTGACAGATTCAGGGAACAAGGCTGGTGGAATAAGATTGTGGACAGATATTTTAAATATGTCACTATAATAAGTTATTCAACACGTTCCACTCATCATAGAGATTCATTTTTGTGCATACTTCTCCTTGAGGTGTTTTATCCTACTCAGGTACACCTAGTTTCATCCAGTGTAATCCAATACAACAGAATAAAAAAATCAGCCTTTTTAAATCATATTCAGCTTTTGTTGCTTAGGTTTTTATTAACTGTGAAATCATTTTGGAGGCTGTTGTTTGTGGTGGTTGAATTCTATTGGATTATACTGGAAGGTGTTTGTAATATTTAGTCCATCCCCAACTATAGTAGTGAGAGTGGACTTTATACAGTATTTCTATTTTGTGGCTCAACACTGGGATGGAAAACAGGAAGTAGTAAATTAGAATTTCTCCTTGTATAACAGAAGCTCAGGCTGCTTTAAAGGGGATTTCCCTGCTACCAGTGGGGGGCACTCAATAGAAATTTTGTAACTTTCAGTTACAGTGGCCGCATCACATGAAGCCCCTCTGAAGCGGCATCCTCAACAGGCTGTCAGTTTGATTTCCAAGGTGTCACAGAAGTCACGATGGGGTCATGTATGGCAGTGTCTCCTTGGGTTCAGATGGAGGTCAGGGTGAAGCTCGTTAAACAAGAAGACACAAGAGATGTCCTGTTGTGGCTACCAATCAAAGACAAGCAAAGGGGATAACTGCAGTTGAATAGAACATGTCAGCTGAATGTGCGTATTTGCTGGGAAGCATAAAAACAACTTAGAAAGATATTGGGCCTTTTGAAACACTACTGTATTTATTCTATATATTTATTTTGGTTATTGATAACATGAAACGCTGGACTGAGCTGGAGCAGAGAGCTTGGAAGGAGGCCCCTTGATATCGGGAGTTTACAGATCGTGAGCTTGCCTCCACACAGTTGGCTCTTTGTCTCTTTTTTTTTCAATGGTGGCTTGTGGTTAAGGCCCCCTGCACAAGCAGAAGTAGCACAATGAAGGCCATTAACGTATTTTTACATAGTTACGTCACATGGGGCCAGCTAAACCCTGAGGCGCACATCACGGTGACCAGATCACTTAGCTCCATACTTGCGTTGTGCACTGTCATCGCTGACTGGCAGACACGTGCACTTCCTAACAGAGAGACTCATTCAGAATTATGTAGAGATCGGTCATAACAGCAGACAGTGTCAGTGTCAATGTCACTATCATTAATGGATACATTGTCAGTCTGTGTCCTGACTGCCACCACCAACAGTGAACATTTAAATTAAAATTTGCTCTCACTCTTAGCTGTTCATCAGATGTGCCCTGTGTGTCAAAGGGATTATCCAGCTGAAGAATGTCTGTTTGATTCTTAGGTCACTGTGCAGAAAACCAAGTGAACAAACCGTTGAAGAAGCAAAAACAGACTTTTAAACATCCAGTCACTTGCTTTATTTCCTTCATGTGAAGCAGAGGAAATGTTGTTGTTCCTCTGTTTTCATGCATTTATTATTTATAGTCTATCCACTCTGGTGGCGTCGTAATTATAGTTTGCAAAGAAATTTTTGAAAATTGATAAATTGGGACAAAAACTAAAGTATTAAATAAATGTATATTCAGTATACTTACTATATACTGTATATTTTTGGTTTGGCCTTGGTCACAATACTAAGATTAAGCAGAAACTATTTCTTAGAACTGTTAAATCTAACTGAATGAAACTTAAGAAATCACTTCAGACCACATTTTAAGTCTGCTGTCATTTTTTTTTTTGCCTCTGTCATGGCATGAAAGTGCAGATGTTATTACATGAATCATTTTGATGAGAAATAAAATGGCACAGTTTTACACACTGGAACCATGATGACTGTAGGATCTTCAGCATGTCCACAAACATGGCTCTTGGCAGCATGTTTGAGCTGCTGTGTTCATATTTGAAACTCTGCACATCTCACACACTACAGCCCCAGATGTGAACCTCAATGCCCCAGACTGAGAGGGGGCTACAAAACAATAATACACTTATTATTAAATCAGTCATAATGAAAAATACAAAATGCCACCATGTCAAACTATTATATCAACAAATTGGATTAGATCTAGTTGACAGTAGGTTGAGGAGATACTGAGCAGCTCGATTGTTGCCAGAGGACTTTCCTGCTGATCCTACAAACAAGTTACACTGCTGTAAATGTGATTTCAATGGAGACATAATTGAATTTTTGGATATGTGATGCAGAGCATTCATTCATGAAGAAACAGAGTCTCATCTAGGTCATTTATTTCCCTGCATTATGTAGAATCCATGGATGAGTTGTCGTGGCTCTAGCTGTGAGGCATGACAGTGTCTACAGATGACACATATGCCATGGTTAGACACTGTCTGTGTTTTAGGTGAAAATGGGCTCCCTGCTTTAGTTGTGTGATCACCTCAGACACTTCGCGCTTTCCCTCTCAGCTGATTCCTGCGGCTCTCCTCTTTAAGTTGGAGCTCATTTGTGATGTATTGTGCTCTCAATAAATCATGGAGCTTCCTGTCTGTCTGTCCAGTCTTAACTTCTTCTTCTTTGTTTTTATCTGTCATCTGTACTGGCTTTCATACTCTATGTTGAAATTAACTATATGGCCAGAAGTATGTGGACACTCAAACTTTCTAAACATATATGATTGAGTTGAACATAACCATGTACATTACTGTGCTGCTGTAACAGCCTCCACTCTTCAGGCTTGCAGCAGGGGTTAGAACTTGGCAGCAGGGTTTGCTCCCATTCAGCCATAAGAGCCTTCATGAGGTCTAACCCTGATGTCAGATGATAAGGCTTGGCACGATAGAACAGGAAAGGCCTTCCTCGAACTATCGCCAGAACATTGGAAGTGCACTATTGTGTAGAAAAGTCTACGTTGGGTGGACAGATGTGTTTACACAACAGCCTCAGTTGCCCATTTTGTCAGTTTTTAATTACATTGTAAATTAATTCATTTAGAAAACAGAATTTTGCAAAGCAGTAGTATTATCTGATCCGATGACAGATACAATTCTACTGTAAATCAGTAAATCACAATACAACACTATTGCCCTAAAGAAGCAGTCCAAACAGCTGGAACCATTAAAAAAAAATACACAGAGGATCATCGCTAAACTAAATCATTGATTTTGTGTGTTAATTTTTATCAATTTTCAATGAATGTAGTTGTTCCTGATACAAACTTGTTCTTTTAAACTCTTCATCCAAATTGAATGGAGGTCATCTTAATGAATCTGTCATTGTAACCTAATCTTATGTAACGAGTATGACATGTTGACCCCCTCCCAGTGTTGTTGACCTCCTGGTAGATAAACATGGTGCGCAGTGATTGGCTAATTGCAGCTGCTGGGAATAAGAAGAACTTAATGAAGTTAAGCTGGTGTTCTGGACAAAGGAGCCAGTGTGATTTTAAGGCAAGTGGAATTGCTGAAACGCAGCACTCTTTCAAACTGCTGCAGGAACATGCAGATACTGAGCAGTCAGGATTCCATCTCTAAATGTTTTTGTTGAGGTTAGCTCAGCGTGTAATGGTGGAAGAAAGCAGGGTTTGTGCAGCAAGCATGCAATGGCTGCACTGCAGCTTCCAGTCTGACTTTCCCACTCTTCTTTTTACATCTTTGTGCTTGTGTTGAATTTTTTTCCTGTATTTTGTTGTTGTTTGACAAATTGTGCTAAACTTCTGTCCTTCCCTCAAAAACCTTGAAATGATCATCTTCCTCACTAACAGAAGGATCCCCTAGTGTGGATTCCTTGCTCTTCGTTTACTTGTTTGAATAGAGGAGTGTCATTTACTTGCTTGTGTTTACTCATTTTTTTGTCGTTTCAGTAATTCGCTGCAGTCTTGATGGACAGGTACTGAAGCCTGGACAGTCTGTCTTTAAGGCGCTGTGGGATCAAAGAGTGTCAGCCCGCATAGCTGACCTCAAATTCTCCACATACCTGGAGGATGGGATTAACCTGGCATCAGGGATACATCCTGCAACATCACAGGCTAGATTTGGGAATCCACACTTCCTCTTGACCTGTGCTGGATTTTCCCATTAGTGTGATTGCTGTCTTTGTTCCAGCAGCGTTCCCCTCACTGTGGAACATCTCACTAATGACATTAGATTAAATGAAGCTGATGTTCAGGCTTCTGTAAATAACATCTAAAGGCTGATGTGGAGCAGTTGGTCAGGCTGCCCTTTCATATAAACTCACACTTGAGCTGGTCTGGACTTCTAACAGGCAGCACAACATCAGACTGGTCATGGAGGCCTCCTAGGATTAGGTTGTAAGTTGAGTCTCTTCGTTCTGTCAGACCCATCTTTGTCTCACCGTCCTGTGGTGCAGGATTTGTAGTCTGGACATATATTTTTTGCCACTTCAGTGTGAAGTGTGAAGAATTCTTTTTGTGGTTGTATGTCAAAGCACAGCTGTGTGTTGGCATCAACTATGTGGATTTTGTTTCTTCATGCTGTCAATCCTTTGTTGTATCATTCTGTGGGGCAGACTTCCTAAACTTGACATACTGTATTTCCTTTATCAGTGTTGTTGCCTAAGTTAAGAAATAACGGGAAAGTCTGTTTCCAGGTGTTGGGAAGTACTACTGCATATATTGGAAAAGGAGGATAAAGCCTTCATTGTCTCCAGAGTGAGCTGTGTGAAGTCTGATAAATGTCCTCAAGTGATGTCACTTGAGTCAACGTAATTCTGAAGAACAAAAGTTTATAAATGAGGAAAATCTGGAGGTGTGGAGCTACAGAGAAGTGAGCTTGCAAGACCTCTGCAGCCCACTGCTCACCTGTTCTTTAAGTGAGCGCCTTGAGGTTACATTAGCTGCATTAATGCACACTATCAGAATGTCTGTGGCTGAATTGCATTCTGTGCAACATAGGTGCCAGGTTTTAACAAGGAAGAAGAAAAAAGACATGTCTGCTTCTGCTGCATCAGTTTTTGATCTTTTTGTTGAAACAGTCCATTGCTAGTCCGACATTTTGGGAGTGTGATGCTAAATCTGTAGAAAACTCTTTTAGAGTTCCATTGAACAGCTTCTTCACATTTTTTTCTCAAATTAAACAAATTAAACCTTTGATCGATACCTTGAAATTCATTCTTGAACTCGGAAATAGTAGTTTGACATAACAATACCAAGTCAAGGTCCACTTACTAACTTTTAAAAGCTTATCGTAGTCTGTGTAGTTATGTTCTTTGAAATATGTCACAACGGTGAAAGTTGCAAGAATGTTTGAAATGAAGGCTTTATAGAAGCAGAGTCTGTTAAATTCTTCCATAATCACCACATTCATGTATTTGTGTGCATTTCCTCAGGTGTTCTTGGGGCCAAATGGTGAAGTGGAGGAGTACTCTGTCATCTCCATTCAGCAGAACACAGCTCTCAGTTCAGACCTCATCCTGGACCAGAAAGAGGAACATCTCTTCATCATGACTCATAACATGGTATTTCATGTTCTGCTTTCAAGACAAACTTTTCCTGTGTTGTAATAATGAAGCTAAAGAGAAATCATTCACAGAGATCATTTAGTTTTTTTCTGCCCCAGTTCTCCCTTCCGGTAAATCACCTGGTCGTTTGGATTATTCTAATGACCATATTTTCATTTTGCATTGTTCCCCTGGAATATGTGGGCCACCTATTCTTTTTAATCAGATTTCTGGGAGCTTAGTGTGCATGGTTTGCACGACTGAACATGATTGTGTTGTCCCGGTTCCAGCTGCAGAAGAGGCCGGTGGCTGAATGCCAGCAGCACCCAGACTGCCACTCCTGTCTGCTGGCCCACGACCCCTACTGTGGCTGGTGTGTCCTGGAGGGAAGGTGAGATAAACCCCAGCAGTCAACTGCAGCCCTGGATGTGTCCTAATCTAGCATCTGAGAAAGTGGCTGGAATTGAACTTAATAAAAATGAAAGTTTATGGTGGAAAATAATCTTCTTAATCTAAAAATGAGAGAACCGGTGCTGAAAGGATTAATTGGTGATTATAAATTAATTATAAATGAATATTATACGAATCTGTGACCATTTTCATATTTGGTCATCACTTACTAAGAAACAAGACTTAGAGTGAGCTCTGTAATACTGTACACAGACACACCTGTGCTTAGAGCTAAATGCTAATTTGAGCAAGCTAACATTCTCATAATGACAGTGCTCACATGCTAGGCAGGTGTTGTGTTTGCCATGATCACCACACCATTGGTTTTTAAGGTATGGTAAACCAAAGTATTGGACAAATTTTGACCTGATGGTGGTACTGGATGAAAAATCAGGGAGCACCAAAGTTATTACCATTCATCTTGATCTCTCATCACATAAGTATGTGGACCAAAGTTCTTGAAGTCCATCCAGTGGTTGTTGAGATATTTTAATCTGGATCACAGCGGTGCCTAGAAATACAAATCCTTTCCCAGTTGGAGCAATCATTTGATGTTTTCAGTACAGTCTCATTCAAAAACATGTTTAGATGTATCGTTAGCTAGGGCATGATCGGCATTTGTGTGTATAATTTAAAAAGGATCATTTCTGACTTCAAATAATCCCAAACACACTTTGACAGAAAAAGTACTGAATAACAGTAACCAGACTGAAAAATTAGAAACTTCCATTGTTACTGTTAAAACCAGCAACTAAGCCACTGTGGCCTCAAGTAACAATGAAATGATAATGCTAAATGTGTGAATCGACTCAATGATGTTGTTAAAAATATAAGAAGTAATATAAGTTAATTACATTTATTTCCTTTTCTAAGAAATGTTTTAAACTGGCCAATAAAGCTACAAAATCCCCAAATCATTACCCAGGCAGCATAAACCTCACAGTACTGACTAAATGTGAATGAAGTCAGTGCATGTCAGATCTCACAGAGGTTACCAGCATCACTATTCAAGGACGACTGATGTTAGCCAGGACTTTCTGTCAAAGGGTTATCAAATCGAGGTGCAGCTGTGCAAAAGGCGTCTGTTAGCCACAGTAGGCAGCAATTAATTTGCCGTGAATGGAGATTAATCCTAAACATGTAGCCTACTGGATGGGCATGGAACAAAATCTAGAGCTAAATTGTGTGAAGGTGGGATGGGAGTTACTTTACTTCATGTGACTGATTGTGAGGACATTGCCTTGTCTGTAGGTAAAAAAGCTTTACTCTGTGCAGCACCCTTTCAGTCAATGTGTGTTGATTTGTAGATGAGAGGTGTTGCAAAGTTAAACAAGAGAACCTATGAAAAGCAAGGCTCAAAATTTGACTTGATGCTGACAATGAATGGAGGCTGTGTAGCTATAGAGATTTCATTTGTCCCAGTGGTTACAGATACGCTAAAAGAAGACATTTCTGCATGGTGAAGAGATGCAAAGCAACAGAACAAATGTTACATTCTACATATAGCTTTTTACCAATCTAACCAGATGAAACCCTGTGTAATCACCAACATTTTGATTAGCAATGTAGTTTTCCTCAGTAACTGCAAGGGATTACAATTACATTTATTTGTAATTTAACAACGTAATGCTGTTCTATGTAACTAGTTACTCCCTAACACTGGTCATACCAGACCAAGTCAAGCTGTGGTGTGTCAAGATATGTGCTGGTGTTTTTATTGCTTATGAATTTGACTATTCATTTTTAATGTAATCTTTTGAAGGAAGGAGAGGGAAACGTTCTACTTGAATGACGTTTAATGCGCTCTTATCTTTAGTTGGATGTTATAAGAAGCCGTACTGCCTGCTTATTATTCTGTAGTTGCTCATGTGAGAATGCTGAAATTCAAAATCCATTATTAATGGGCTATTTATGTTGCTGTGAAATGTTTTGTTTCGTTTAGATTCACACAGGTCTAGTTCAAAGAATTCCACTGAAAAACAAAGTTCAGTGCTGACGTGAAGAATCAGCAGACAAGAAAACTGCTGGCACCCTCGTTAGTCTCTGAAGTGTGTGTGCCAAGTCATCTTAAAAATCTGACTGTGGTCTGGTGGGATTGTGTTTGAGCCTGATGAAAGAGATCTACCCCTCCATCCCATCTGTCTCCTCCCCTCTCCTCACTGCTCTGCCTCCCCACCTGGCCTCCCACCTCCCTCTCACCACCAGGTTTTTCTCTCTGCTCCTCTCTTTCCATCTTTACCCCCTCTTTCATTTTATTCAGTCTTTCTGCCTCCATAACAGTGCTGTTGTTTGTCTTTGTAGTTCTCACACACACACACACACACACACACACACCCCCACACACACACAACCATATACATATATATAATTTTCTCAACTTGTTAGAAAGACATTTTAACAGTTCAGGAAGGATTTGTGCATTTTCTAATTACAGTATGAGTTATGGATTTGCAGTTAAAGATGGAGAGATAGAGAGCCTGTAGCTTAGAACAAAGTGAAGATGGTGTTCATGACGTAACAGAGCAGCCTTGGTGTTTTCCCTGCAGGTGTGTGTTGCAGTCAGAGTGTTCTCGTGGGAAGCAGCCAGGTCAGTGGCTGTGGAGCTTTGACATGGAGCAGCAGTGTCTTGCCATCCAGGACCTCAACCCCTCCAATGTCAGCAGGGAGGAGACCAGGACGGTAAGTGTGTAGGGCAGTTACGTTAACTGGACCAGCAACGGGGCAAAACAAAACTCTTGACGTACATCCTACCCCCCTCCAACAGGGGAAACACCATGAAGCTCTGGCCCACATACCACCTCGCTCTAACTCATCCCAGCATTGCTTATCAGCTGAGCTGAGGGATTTACTGTACGCTGGCTGGGGGTACTGTGGGTGTGTTTGATATGTGAGTGTGTGAAGTGTCAGGGCGTCAGAAGAAGATAGGGATCAGAATCCTGTCCTGGTGCAGGAGAAAAGCAAAAACAGCATCAGTCTTCTCTGTGGAAGATGGTGCCTGTCGATAGCATCAGAGCAAAAATATGTACAATACACTCACTGTGTTACATCACAGGAGAGGACAAATGTCTCTACATGTCTAAATGCACTGTTTGGGTGTACGTTAGACCAGCTGGAATCAGATACGTTTCTCAGGAACTGTGAATATAACATGACTAGCTGAATAGGTTTGTGGTCATCTGGTTTTAAGGGCAGTTGACAGCACAGCGTCTGATAGTGGAAAACCTTTGTCTCAGTCCTCCTAGAATACACTCTGAATACTGACCACCTATCAAATACCTTCAGTGTGCAAAACGCAGGTGAAGCAAAAAATGTTATAAATGGATCAAATACCAAACCAAGGGTTACATTTCCTCATACTACATCTACCATGTCGCCTAACCATGGCAGAAATGATTGAATATCAGTTATGAAGTAAACTGCAAACAAAGGGTCTGTGTTTTTATTAATTTTGCTTATAGCTGAGGGCCCAAAGAGTTCACAAGGCTTTGCAGTAAAGCTGAAAGGATTAGTCGATTTAATCAGTAAGCCGATCAACAGAAAAATAACGGTCAAAGATTTTGATAATTGATTCATTTTAAGGTAATTTTTCAAGCATGAAAAGCAAATGTTTCCAGTTCAAGGTTCTCAGTTGTGAGAATGTTCTGCTCTCCTTGTCTGATGAGATAATAAACTGAACATCGTTGAGTTTTGGGGCAGCAGTTTGATTCATATTTGATGACTTGGCCTTAAGGAAATTATATAGACATTTGTCACTAGTGCCTGAACTTTTATGGACCAAATGATTAGTTAAAAAAACAAGTGGGAGATTATTAGATAAGGACAATAATTGTTGGTTCCAGTCCTACTTTGGATCCATTTGCATTTGTTCAGAAAGGTGCGATCCAGCCAAAAATGATCATAAAGTTACTTATTAAACTGAATGGAATCAATCAAGATTTAATGCACACTGATTCCTATATAAGTGACACAATGCAGAAGAACGTATTTAGCTGGTTTGCTTTCACACGTCATGACCAGAGGCAGGATGCACTGTTTGTCGTATAGTATGATGATAGAGAAGCTGGGCCTCTTTCTTTATCCACTAATGCTTCTTATATGTGTGGGATGACCATAAACACAAGAGAAGGTGTACTGATATGAATGAGAAGTTTGTGCGTGTCAGTGGCTGCTCTTTGTGTTTGGCTATGTAGGGGAATACATGTCACTCCCTTATCTTAATACTGTATCTCTCCACCTCCTTAGAGCTCAGGTGGAGTGGGTGCAGTAGGAACCTCAGCACAATGAATTAGCCTCTGTTGTTTATGTACCCGGTGCATGGCAACGTCACTGAAGGAGCTCAGTAGACCGTACATGTATTTATGTATTTAGCAGTGAATGAGAAACCCAAACACATTGGCTTATTTCTTCCATGACAGGCAGCTGTGTCCATGCACATGACCTACAGTGTGTGCCTTTACCTGTACATGTGAGTGGCACCAAAATAAAAGCAGAATTATCAAATTCTGACACCTTAAAACAAGAGCAATTTTTGAATCTCTGTTACGCGCAACAAAAGTTCTTCACTGTTCTATTTCAACAGTTAGTCTTGATTTTCCTTTGCAGTAATGTGTGAGGTGACAGCTCACACAGGGAGTGAGAAGTTTGTTTGTTTGGAATGAAGGGAACCTCAGCCTTTCTGTAGCAGTACTGAAACAAACAAGCACCCACACAAAGACGTTCTCTATATGACATAAAAGGCTTTCTAAAAATGCCCAACTATTCATTTAAGTCAGAAACTAGTGGATCAGAGAATCAGGAAACAAGTCTATGAATCTTACACTCACTACCACTACTTTTGGTACGTGACAGCACATTTCTGTCAGTACTATTACCTATTGAGGTGTGACACCCAGCTCTACCACTGAGTAATTACCATGATCACTAATAACCACCATCACTGAGCACACAATCCCGAAAACACCATTTACGCACACTTTGTGGACAGAAAATCCAAAGATTCACATCACTGTAGAGCTCATACTGTTTGATTGAGCTGCGGTGCAGAAACACTGCATGAATGAAGACAGGTGGAGCCAAAATACAAATATAGTGTACAAACAGATATGGATTAAGTCTAATCTGCACATGCTGCATTGGTATAGTGAATTTTGAAGCGTGTGATCAGTGGGTGACCTGCTCTGCTCTGTCTGAAATGATCCCCCAGTGGTTTGAATCAGTGTTAATATTTCGTCTTTTCTCAGGTGTCTCTGTCAGTGCCAGGACTTCCAGTGTTAGAGAAAGACGAGTCCTACTCCTGCGTCTTCCAGGACAGCCACAGTCCTGCTGTTGTCACTGAAAGTGGGGTCACCTGCCATTCTCCTGACACCAGCCGAGTACCCATGGTGCCTCCAGGACAGGGTGAGTGTTTGACCCCCACAATTGACTGTTTGTTGCTTTTGGAAAACTGGAGTTTAATTAATTATTGGTTTGAATTTTTCAGTTTTGGAACTGGAGGATTTGATTGCATCCTGTAATGAAATGAATCTTTGAGCATGTGTGTCTGTATGTGTGTGTGTGTTAGCATGACAGACATACCATACATGTATGCAGTTCAATCCCTGTGTCCGTGGATCTAGGCTAACCCAATCCACTTTTTGTAAACCGGCTTACACAGCAGGGACTAATCTGTATTTTTAAGCACACAAGTCCCCATAAATCTATTTCATCTAGTGATTCTGCGCTTCGATATGTGCTTTGGTTTTCCTAGGTTTAGGTGATTATTTAGTGCACTGAGAGCAGCTTGTTTGTTGTAGTAAGTCAGTGGCAATGATTAAAGGGGCTTGTAAATAAAAATTGAAGCCTCGACAGAGGTCACACTCACCCAAACATTCACATGATTTGTGTGTTTGTGTGTGTATGTGTGTGTGTGTGTGTGTGTGTGTGTGTGTGTGTGTCAGACACACACACACACACACACACACACACACACAGAGACACTGGTTCCCATGCCTGCATTCCTGAAACTTGCAGCTTGTTGTAGTTCTCAGGGTACAGGGCTCAGGCAGAATCAGCCTGGGGGGTTTACTGAGATATGGACACACAGGCTGTATTTAAGGATCTAGCTGTGGCTTCCCTTTACTTTAAGAGGGTTAGTGCCAGAGCTCACTTAATAAAAGTCAGAGTTTAAGGCCTGTAAGGGCAAATGCTGCTTTAAAGTTGAGGATCAGATTCTCACCTGCCTGCTGCATGTTTAACAAAACTTCTTACATGGACACATTATACAGTTTCAGCTCCGGGCTGCCAACAAGTCCAAAATATATTCAGACTGTGTTGTTCTCATCTGCCAGTAAATGTTGTATGTAAAAGAAAATTTAAAAGTAAATTATAATAAAACTGTTCAAATCCATGTTATCCTCTCAGCCTAAATCACACTGTGGCTGCCATGAAGATTCTAATTCTAATGACATTATTGAGTATAGTGTTAGTGTAACTGATAGAAATGATGGTCAAAACTATGGCAGCAAGACCCAAATGATAGTATTCCATCATTTTCTTTCATGTGTCCTCACGCAGCGTCGGCTCATGCGGCTTTACCTCAGGACAGCGTAACGCTGTCCCTGTTCCGTGCTGAGCATGTGTGTGATCGTAGGTTCGCCTCAGAGCCTTGAGCCCTGCTGTGTTTATGTCTGCTCTCTCTGGGCTGAGGATTCAGGGTGCACATGGGTTAGATTAGTCCTCTGTGCTTTGGCTGTCTGGACCAGACCTTCTCCCACATCCTCTCACTGTGTTTTGAGAAACATTGTGCTCACCCCTTTCTCATGCTTTGCTGAAACAGGGACAATAATCCTGGCCAAATATTTTCAGAGGCCTGCCCGCTCGGCTCTGTGCTCAGGTGAAACACCATGTTGTTTTCAGGTCTTCCTCATGCTATCTTTCTGTCTTATTTGGTTCTCCTCAGACTTTGTCACAGTCACCTTGTCTCTTCGCTTTGGCGACGTCACCGTCACAGCGAGGGACTTCACCTTCTACGACTGTACGGCTGTTAAGCAGCTGTCAGGGAGCATGCCGTAAGTCACCACTGATGATTGATCAGCTCTGCTCTCCTGTCTCCTCCTGATCTGCTCCTCTTACTGCACATCCTATAATCAAGTCTTATCTCTATCAGAGACAGTTGTTTTCCATTTTGTACCCTGTTCACTCTTTGTCACCTTCACTGGTCTGTCTTACTTTTCCATTTCTTCTCACTCCCTCTGCTCGGTTAATTCTTCTCTCTTGTTACCCCATACTTTAAATACTCCCATATACTTTAGCTAGTCATTCTTTCCACACCTGCCTCCTGCCCTTCACTCTCTCTCAGCAGTCATCCCACCTCTACATATGCTCATCACATGGCTCAGCAACAACATAACAAACACATACAAAGTGTCAGTAGTTGTAATAGAGGACCTGAAACAGAAAATATGAAAGCAGCTGCTGACAACAAGCCATGAGAGCAGCGCTGCACTGTGACAGATACAGACAAAATGCTGTGAGATGCTAAAAAACCTCTTTGAAAGCAAAGTGGTCCATAGATCAGCCTGTGGAGCACATGTGATGTGGACCACAGAAGTGTACAGTTCACCTGCACAGCAACCTGCAGAAAGACCCTGAGGCAGCTGAGAGCTTTCCAGCGACTCCTGAACTAATCTGTTGCTATACCCAAACGGCAATAAAAGCATAAATATTAAAAAATATATTAAACCTTTCAGTGAATTTGCACGCCATGATGACGTTAGTATGGTGAACAGAATGTGAATGTTGCAGTGCAAGTTTTAGTTAAACAAGGGTCTTCTCACTTGGGACGACAGGCAGACGACAGTATCTGCTCATGACTGCTGCAACAGGCCTGGTCCACTCAAGAATTCTGTTCATACCTGTTTATAAGTAGGACAAAACTGGTGAATACCACAAATTCTCTTGAACCTCTCGTACATGCCACTGAAGAACAAACCTGTTCATACAAGTGATTCTTGCACGAGGCCTTTTGATTGTTTGACTTAGTTGAAGCTTCTTTATATAATTGTCATGTAAAATCAGACACCAATAAGCCACTTTCAGAAGCATTTACCCAGATGTGTTTATGTGATACTGATAGATCTCATGCTCTGTCATGAATTACAGCCACAGATTTGCTAACATTTTGACTTTACCAGCATTTACCAGAGTTGATAAAGAGACGCTGTCGCACATCAGTTTCTTGTTTCTTTTTTTATGTCACCTCAAGACTGTTTTGGGCTTAAAAGATAAAACACAAGCACTTTGTCACCAAGTAAAAGTGTTGCTCTACATCATATGTCCATGTTGCTGTCACATTCTGCTCTGCAGAGCTTCTCTCTCTTTTGACTGTTTTAAGTGAATCATTTCCGTCAGTGGAACATAGCTAGCCTACTTGAAAACACTGAGCAGCAGCCGATTCAGTTTGCCACCTAGCAGACGCCAACTTGCATCATAAAAGTGCACCAGATAGTACATCTTATTGGTTCAGACTGATTTTCAACAGGATTATTTACTCCCAGTCAAACTAAAAATAGTTCTGTTTACAGCATAGTTCTCAGTGACCTGGGTCCTCTGGTGGTGAGGACAGTACACAGTATTTGTCCATTAACAGGAAGTCCAGAGGAAAGAAAGCTTTGTTTTGATAAATTCAAGACACTTAATAATAATGAGCCCTAATCAGATTAGCTGAAAGCGCTCTGCCTTCCGAAGATCACTGCGTCAAATGTTTGCTTGGTATCCTCCCTGATCTCCTTCACTGTGTTTCCAGACATGCTCGCTCTATCAGCCTCTCTCTCCCTCTGTCCATGGCAGCTCTTCCCACCACTCTGATAAGAAACTGAGGCTCAATTCAATTAAATCACTGACCTTTTTTACCACTGGGACCAGATTGGCAACAATTGGATTAGTCTGTGTGATACAAGCTCCAGAAGCTGTCTCTCTCCCATCTCCCACTTGTAGATAAAAAGCCCATACTTCTTCTACTAGACCTCTCTCCACTTTCTCCTCATAGCTCCTAACCCTGACTCGTTGTTGTCCTCTGCCTTTGCTTTTTCTGTCACCCCTCCTGCCACAGAGGCTATTATTTCATTTCTCTAATCTGTGCATCCTCTTCTTTCTGTGTGCAGTTGTCGAGGTTGTGTTTTGAGCCGATGGGGCTGTAACTGGTGCGTCCACCAGCACCTGTGTACCCACAAGCCCACCTGTGAGGAGGGGGTGATCATCTACAACCAACATGTAAGTTACTCAACAGAAGACGTCAGATTGCACAGCACACAGTGAGATGTCAGATACAGAGACTCACACACATGTGACAGAGAGCATTTGCATTCTTAGCATTCAACCTCTCTCTGTATTCTATATGAGATGGTTGTGATTCCTAAAGGTGTCCTGTGGGGTTTTGTCCTAAACTATAAGTTATGTTGACATGGAAGAGACTTGACAAGTTGCTCGTTTCACGCACTGCACTGGATAAGGCAAACAGATTGTAATGGATTCTGAATGAAACTTTTAGGGATGGATTCTCCAGTCCTCTTCTTACCCTTTAAATGATTTAGACATCCAGATTAACACAAATATAAAACACATTTGTGGATTTCCCTGAGAAGGCAGCCAACTGTTTTTTAATGGTTACGTAAATAACACTAGCTCTAAGCTCTTAAGTCAGTCTCTCTGAGCTGTTTTTACAGTCTGACACTGGCACAGATATTGAGAACACCTTCCGCTGCACTGCCCACTTTCTACAAACAGTCTAGAAATAATCAGAGTTGCAAATCTTCAGGGGCAGGTGTTTTTTTTTTTACTGAAACACATTGTATGTATTCTGGAGACCTAACGAGCATGTGAATGAATTTCCCTTCATCAGAAATCATTTAGAAAGCCAATTTTGTTTGAATAAAAATGTAAACATTAATAAACAAAACAAAACAAAAATGTAACATTAAGGGCCGTCCACACCAAGAACGAAAACTATCACAATAGCTATAAATATATTATTTTAAAAAGTCAAAATCCATCCAAATTTTCACAATCGATATGGTGGATGATACTGTGGAGAGACTCATCCTTGAAGTTAAATAAAACTCACCCTAACCCATCTTTATAAAGAAAGCTATCAAGAAGAAAGACGTCTGGGATGCAATTGTGCTCACCCTCAGAGTCAGTGTAAGTGTTTTGTTGTTATTATTAACAGACATGAGGAGACTTGGCTATTGTGGTATACAACTTATTAAACATTTCTATGGCGTTATATTTGGCTGCCATCTTCACATCTTTGGCACCACTGGCCTCTCTGATGTTCATTTTGCCTACACAGCTGGAGCATGCAGCACATGTTTGGTGCCTGTGTTGACACAAGGTTATCATTGATCAGTGCAGATGCTCACACTCTTATCGTCCTTGGTGTGGACAGCCCTCTAACCAACATGGATTATGTGGATCCTTAAGGCTTAGCAAAGATGCTGAATGCAAATCCTACCACACAAAACATTTGCATTTCATTTTGCTGGCACATTGCTGCCACCTGAAGATAAGAGGAACGCTGTCAAACAGTTGGTTGGATTGTGTCACATCACCCACACACACACGCACATGTGACAGCCAAACCAAACGGGATCCACCCTTAAACAGCTGCTCCATAGCACTGCTAGAGGTCAAAACGCCACGGGATTTATTTCAGGTGGCAGAGAGCAAGCAATGAGTAAAACATCAATTATGTCTCTTAACACACACGTTCCCCTCTTCAATCAACTGCTGCACAGCACAGTCACTCATTTCAGCTCCAAAATAAACCAGGTAGCACACAGGAAAAGCCTCAGTTACTGGTTTAGTTGTGGTGTTTTCTCAAACTAAAAGCTATTCATGTGTTGGTCTGAAGTCATAATTGTGAACCTGGTAAGTGCAGATGAATGGTCTACAGTTTTCCCATGAAGAAATGTGTTTTTTCCATGCATTCATCAGTACCCATAAATGTTTTGTTTTACTCATATGTCAGCACAAACCTGCATTATTGTAACAATTATCATGTGTGATAAACAACCATAACACAGTAACAACAGGTTATGTGTTTAACATCATGTTTAAGTTTAGTTATGGTTATTTCCATTTTCCTTTGTCCATTAGTTTTTTATTTCTGTCTCACCCTGTCCTCATGTCTTCCCCGCCTCCTCCCTCCCCCAGTTTAAACTCCCCACCTCAGCTCCTCCCACAACCAAACCCATTAAAGTCGTTACGACTCCCACCACCTCAACGGCTGCCCTGACAACCACCACCATGACAACCGCCACAACTACGCCATCGACAACAACTACGACTATCGCTACGACAACCACCACAGCCCCTGTCACGGTAGCAACCACTCAGGAGCCAACCAGTACGACTCCACCGACAACCACCAGCAGCCCTGAGCCAACCACCCCACCCACCACCTTGCTCCCTCAGCCTGCTACTTCCCTGCCATCCACCACACCAGCACCCACTACACCTCCACCTCCAGAGGTCACCACCAGGAAGGAAGAGGAGAGTGAGGCAGGAGAGCTTGTTGTTATCACCCAAAGTGACACCAAAGGCGCCGCAGCTACGCCCAGTGTCGACACGGGAGCCAGGGATTTGGAGCCCGTCACCATGGCGGATGGTCTAAGTGGAGATCCGGACCCTGTGATGCCTTTGATCATCCCGCCCCATGAACCGGACTCCTCCCCCCTGGAGGTGGTGACAGAATTGCCCCCCAGCAACACCCAGGAAGCTGAAGGAGCTTTAAGCCTGGCAGAGCCTCCCACCCTGGCCTCATCCGGCTTCCCGCTGCCTACGCCCTTCCCTATGGGCGAGCCGGACGACTCTGAGCACTCCCTCTACCTGGACCTGACCCAGACTCCCACTGCTGTGCCCACACAGGACTCCCAGACTGAGGCAGGAAGCCCAGGCACCGACCCTGAGGTTCTCCTCTGGACAAAAGAAGACGCAGACGTCCACCCTGAGAGTGCTGTCCTGCCAGAAAATGACACAGCCACATTTTCAGCTGCCACTGTCTTGTCAGGTGATGGTGAGGTGGACCATGCCCCCCCATCCTACCCCCACCTGCTGGATACTGACTCAGAGCTGGACTACCAGTATGATCCAGCAGACGCCTTCCTCCCGGTGAGTTCAGCCGCCTCCCTCCTCCTGCTCCTCCTTCTTCCTCCTCCTCTTCCTCTTCTCCTTCTTCAGCATCCTCCCAAAGCTTCCAGCTCCTGACTGGACTCTGTGCTCCTGCTGTAGGATCGAAGCTCAGACAGGCTTCCCTGTCTGCCCCTGTTTTCCCTGCTCTTCCGCTGCTGTCTTACACCTGTGTTATTTTGTTGTTTTGCTTTATTCACTGATCCCAAGAAAAACAGCTGCTCCAGTGTGAGCCAGTGTGCAGTTTTTTTTGTTTAAACATATTTCACATTTCCTGATTTTTTTTTTTTTTTTCACTTACAGCTCAGTATCACTTTTAAATACTCACTTTGAGCAGTATTTTTTCTTTGAGGATGATGTGTGTGTTTGTGTGTGACATACAGTATTTCTCACACTGGGTCGTATTCTTGTCAGTGCAGACAGTCGAGCTGAGCATCTCAGAAAAATAGAGAATTATGATGTTTCTAACCAAGGTTTTAATTGTTTTGCGTAAGTGTCTGTCAAATGTCTGATATGTGCCAAGCATCATCACAAACTTATCCTGTGTCCACATCAGTAGAATCAGATCAAGAAGTTAACCAGACAGTTAGAGAAAAACCAACTTGGAAATAAACTTGTCTAGTGTGTAGTGGACAAACAGAGACACCTGAAGACATCACATTAGTGGGTCAGTTGACATCACTCAGTGATATTCAGTGCCATTTTTTTGGTAACAGTTGTGTTGTTGTCTAGTTATGATAATAATTAGTAATAAATGAATGCTTTTACTTAGGCCAGGACTCTCACATCAAGGTTTTAAGCATTTATTTTAACAGAAAATATCTTAGTTTGGTGGTGTGGCTCTGCTCCTGTGCTGCTCTGGAACACACCTGGCACAGACTGTCCTCTGGGATCACAGCCCCCCCGACAGCGCCTGAGTAGCAGTGTAGCAGTGAGGATGCAGAGCTAAGGATTCGTGTATGCAGACTAATGAGCCTGGGGGTTATTCATATGAGCTGCCAATGAGAGTTTGATAGTGGGCATAATTGGATCATGTGACTATAAAAAAATTCTGTGTCTGTCTGAACAGCTGAGGTTGATAGTGACATCAATATTTGAGAGTTTAAGAAATCTGATAACAGTATTTCTGTCAGGCTCTGATTTCTGTGGCTCATTTTTTAGTGGTTGTAACAGGGCCTGCACAGTTATAATACAGTTAAAAAAAAGGACTGACTGACTGTAATTTTAGCACAATGTTTTGGAATAAAAGAAACAAGGTGTCACGAAGAAGTTTTAATGTCAGCAGTGAATGGTAAGCTGGATCTGCAGTGACTGTGCTGCCTCACCACATCATAATGAAGTATTGTGTGTGTGCCTGCATGTCGACATAACCAGAGTGAGGAGGAGAAGGCGTGTGTTTATATTTTGTGTGTGTGTGTGTATTGGGCAACAGGGGGATGAGGGCTCCTTTGTCAGCTGGGGCTCCTCAGCTTGTCCCTGTGTGGAGAAGGTCCAGGGTTCATCACTGCTCCCTGTCAGAGTGGAGAGGAAGATCACCTTACTGGCCCACAACCTGCACCTCTACCAGGTACACCACACAAACACAAACACACACACGTTCACTCACACACACACTCAGCCTCAACACATGTCTATTTGCCAGGCTGGTGAGCTCCTCACCAAACACACGTTTTTGTGTTCAGGACACAGAGCTGGACTATGAGTGTGTGTTGGTCATCGAAGGACAGACAGTGGTGGTGGATGCCTACGTGGAGACTGATGACACCAATCCATCAAACTTTGACATCACCTGTCAACTACACCAGGTCTGATAATGCACAGTCACTCTTCATTAACATGTAACAAGCTGCTGTCCAGACAGGAATGTACGCATATGAAGTACAGTGTAAAAGTAATTAGAGAGGCAGGATTCAACTGGCTGATAGTCTGACTGTGAAACAAATAGCTGTTTTAATGACACTATTGTTTGTATTGTTTGTCCAGTACACATATTCTGCTCTTGTGGAAGAATACAATGCCATGGTATACGTGAAGAGGAGGGACACCTTCCATGTGGACAGCTCTCCTGATCTGTATGGTGAGGTCAAAGTTCATTTTTTAAGAGTCAGATTACATTGTACCATGTTGGATTTTATTATTTTCTTGCTGATTTTTTGCTCTCAACATACAGTTATTGTTTGCTGACGGTGCTTTCCCAACGCTAACTCAACAAGGCTCAGTGTCAACACACTTAAACACTGACTGATGCTGTCTGTTCTGCCCTCAGTGACTCTGTACAACTGCTCTGTTGGCCACTCTGACTGCAGCCGCTGCCATACAGCTGACCACAAGTATGGCTGTGTGTGGTGTGGTGGTGCTCACGCCAGCTGCTTGTATTCAGACACCTGCAGTGAACCTGTACAGCAAACCTGTCCTGCCCCAGTCATCCACTCTGTGAGTGCTGACCTTTCACCTCCTCACTTGCCTCTTTACTGTGGGAGACACAACATTTGAGATGCTTATAGTCACAATTTATGTTCATGCTTCAGATCAGAGCTCTTTCTTCACCATCAATTTTTCAAAATTGAAATTAAATTAACTGGTGCTTATAAATGAATGAGAGTTTCTTATAAAATGCTTTTCCTTCCCTCAGATTGAGCCGCTCTCTGGCCTGTTGGAAGGCAGCACCATGGTGACCATCTCAGGCTCTAACTTAGGCCAGAAGGCTGAAGACATTCTCCACTCTGTGTCAGTAGCCGGGGTTCCCTGCACTGTTATCCCCAGTCTCTACGAGGTCTCCTCCAGGTACAGACAAACTGCCGCCGGGGTGAATGGTTCACAAGTTTAGTGTCTTTACTGTAATGTTTTTATCAGTATTTGATTAGATCTTTTGTGGACTGAGCAGATTTCTCAAAACTAATGACAACAAAAGCATGTGGGTCCTTGCAAAAGTGTCATTCACTTTTTTATCAGCTTATTAAACATTGCCAGGGTTCATGGACAACTCTGTTTTATTAAGAATAACTATATTAAGAGTGATGTCTGTCTTCCAGGATTGTGTGCAGGACCAAAGCCAGTGGAGGAGAGAAAGTGGACCATGTGTCTGTTAAAGTGAGCGGAGGAGAGTTTGGTCTGTCCAGCCAGACATTCAGCTACCAGGTACATTAGATTATATTTAGTTGTAGTTGATCAGATTTCCTTGACTTGTCTGTGAAAGATGTGTTGTTGCAGTAGCAAATGGCTAAAAACAGCAACACTTATAGAATGAGAGATTGGCAGCTTTACTGCCAGTCTTCCAAATGTGTTTTCAGTGTCCCTATGTGATCCTGAGGTTGATACAGTTCTAACCGCCACCTTCTTCCACCCTCTCCTCCCTCTCAGGACCCATTCGTGATGGGGGTGTCTCCTGAAAGGGGGCCAAAAGCTGGAGGAACGTCCCTGACAATCACTGGCAGAAACCTGCTGACAGGACGTCCCTCTGACCTCACCGTCACTGTGGGAGGGGTGCCCTGTACCATGTAAGACTGTCTCTCTCACACAAACACACACACACACTGACCTGATTTACTGGTTGATGCTCTGTTGTTGAGTCAAAGTTAGCTTTAATGGAGAAACTGTTATTGATGCTCTTTCTCTCTCAGTCACCGCAAAGACTTCTTCATTTAACGTTCCCTCTGTCAGTCTGACCTTTGACCCTCCTAATGCCAGAGGGGCAAAAAGACAATTTCACTCTGGGGTCAGTGAAATATCCCATCATTTATTAATCAGTCTGTCCTGTGTGCCCTCTCCTCCTCCTCTCCTCAGTGTGTCAGAGGTGCAGAGCTCCAGTGTTCAGTGTGTGACAGGCAGCAGTAATAAGACAGGAGTTCACCGGGTCACCCTGCATTACGGCAGCAGCCAGCGTCACCTCCACACTTCAGCATACCACTACACCCACAACCCCAACATCACCCACGCCACACCAGCAAAGAGCTTCCTGGAGTGAGTCTGACAATCTGACCTTCATCTCTGAACCTTCACCTCTTGTTCCGGTCCCAAAAAGTTCTTAGGTGTGTAAGCGCAGTGAAATGTAAGTTTTCTGTCTGTTTAGTGGTGGTCGGCTGATCTACGTGTCAGGCCACAACCTGGATGTGGTGCAGGAGCCCCGGATGGTGGTGACTGTCTCTCCATTCGAGTCAATCAGCCAGAATAAACGGAGGAAGCGAAGGAGGAGGAAGAGGAGGAGTGAAGAGCAGGGGAAGGGCAGGGAGAAGACTTTGGGAAGGCCAGCGAGGATGGTCCCTGACCCTGTCTGTCCTGGGGACCCACTCTGTTCTGTCAAACAGGTCTGTGAGTGTGTGTGTATCGGTTTGTTATTTTTAAACTAAAAGCAAGTTGCTTCCTTGACTCAACATCTTTTCTACACCCTCCCTGTCTCATCAGTTCATGGAGCGCTGTGAGGTGAACTCCTCTTCCCTGATCCTGTGTCGCTCTCCTATGGTGGACTCCTCTGTCTGGGGGTCAAAGGTCACTGTGGAGTTTCTGCTGGACAACCTGCGCTTTGACTTCAGCAGTCTGAACCCCCAGACCTTCAGCTATGAACCCAACCCTGTCCTGCGGCCCCTGAACCAGCAGGACCCTGTAAAGGCCTACCGCTACAACCCTGGCAGCTTCATCCAGCTGGAGGTCAGAGGAGAGGCAGTGATAGACAGGCAGCTCTGGAAGTTGTTGTTTTACTAAGGGAAGCAATGATGGCGATGACAATTTTGTCTAATGTTACAACCCTCCATTGTTATATTTCCAAGTGTAAAGGCCCAGTCAGTCTAACAGGTAACAAAAACAACGTGAATTTCCTTTAAGAACTAAACTCAGCGCCACAGTGTCTGAGTTGTTTCAACAAGTCTACACTGGGCTTTGTCAGTCTCAGGCAGACTTTGGCCAGTGTGCTTTGAGCTGAATGCTAACAAAAGCATGCTAACAGTCCTGTGACAGTCCTTTCAAAGTTCCATCAGCCTGCTAGCATGCAAACCGTAGCATCTTCACGTCTACATTGACCTTTAATGTGGTAACTGTTACAGGATGTTAACATGGTGATGTTTAGCACTTAAAGCACAGTCATGAATGTACAGCTCAGGCAGATGGGAGTTCTATTGTGAGAATTATCCAGTCTTAGACCTGTCATGCTGGACAAGTCTACATTGACATACAACTTGTTGGCATAACACACAAATGACAAGATTACCAAACTAGGACAGGTTGTCTGATAAAACGCAGAGAAGCATTAACATAGCCTTGGTTTCAGTACTGGTTTATCATGTCCTACTCCAGCAGCCTAGCTTGTTAGCAGTGGTATTTGTCATTGTGGTAGAAGAACATAACAGTAGCGTGAAGAAAATTATTATTATAAAAACTAGGTAATGAAACATTGTTACAGAGAAGGATTGACAAAAAATGCACTTATTCAAAATCTGAAGCCATATTTTCTTCTTTTGAATGTAACAAGATTTGTTAGTATAGCCTGAAAATTTGCCAAAAAAAAACAAAAACATAAGAACTCTTAGTGAAAGCAGATTGAGATAAGCTAAAATTTCCATCTGCATGTGTTCTCAGGGAGAAAACCTGGACCTAGCCATCACTAAGGACGAGGTGGTTGTGTTGGTTGGGGAGGGTGTGTGTGCTGTTAAGACCCTGACCAGAAACCATCTGTACTGCGAGCCGCCACCTCAGCAGCCTGCACCGGTACCCAACGGCAAGAAGCGAGAGGGCTCCGACAATCTGCCTGAATTCACTGTGAGTCCTTCACATGCTCACTTTAAACCACAGAGGGTTTTAAGCTTTTGGCTGGGATTGTGTGAGCGCCTGACAAGAACACTGCTGTGAGTAAGGAGTGTGTGTGCGTGTGTGTGTTTCAGGTCCAAATGGGCAACCTGAACTTCTCCCTGGGTAAGGTTCAGTATGACAACCTCAGCCTGTCCACCTTCCCCCTGGAGGCTCAGATTGGAGTTGGGGTCGGGGCATCCATAGTAGCCCTCATCGTCCTCATCATCGTGCTCATATACAGGTCAGTGGGTGGACCATGTGTGTTTGTGTGTGTGTGTGTTTACTGTGTAGTTGAGTGTAGGGAAACAAAAATGACACAGGAATTGGATCAATTTGAAGGAAGTTAAAGGTACCCTGAACAGTTTTGACCACTGGTGGTGAGTATTGACAACTGAATGGGGCTTGGTAATAAACAATAAACTGAGTAACAACTGCATTGTAATTCAAAGTCCCTCTCAGACATGCACTTCATGAGGTACACGTGATGGCAATTCATCATGTTGGTCTCGGGCTCGACTCCAAATTGTGGTCCTTTGCTGCATATTGTCCTCTCTCTTTCCTTCTCTAATACAGGCCAAAATAAGCCCCAAAATAAAAAAATAAAGGCTGAAGCAGCACAAGGTTATTATGCACAGAGAGAGAATGCACTTCTCATTCTGTCTTCTTAAGACTGCTGTGATACATTTATCATTTAATTATCATCCTTAATGCACACCAAAAACATTTGAATAAAACATGAAACACTGTGAATGAGCTAGTGTTAAGTTGTTGAGATTCCTCTCATGTTAGTAGATTCAGTGTGAGAAGAAGGGGTGAGTGCCCCTCACGTTCACATTAGTCAATTAAGGCTTCAATGTTGAACTAAGTTTCAAAATCCATCAGTGACCTGTGAGGGAACAGAAAATACCCTCCCTCCTTCTTGATATTATTTTCCAACTCACCATACAGCAAACACGATCCCCCTCACGCTCTACATGCTAATAAGGGCGCAAGTATGTGCCTCTTTCTCTAATGGTCATATCATGTCTGAATAAAGCCATACGGACACTTCTGTCTGAGTAAGAAAAAGCCATCATTGTAACAGATGCATGAAGCCACCAATGGTGCACATTCCGTGTCTGAAAAGTCATACAGCAGTCAGCAAGCTGACTCTGTAATGTCAGTGACAGCAGTGTCTTTGAAAAGTTTGCCAGCATTAGCTAACAGCAGCCATGATAAACATCCAGTGTAATGCAGTGGTAGTCGTCTGTGCATCCATGGGCACACTGCAAACAGGAACTGCTTATTTGGCTACTAATGGTGCCGCTTCGCCAAACTCTAAGTAAGTATAGGCTAAAAAAACAACAGTCCACAGCTAACTGACTCCATGGAAACATGATTCCTTTTAACATCTCCTAGAGCATTATGGGAATGCAGCTTTAGTTTTAAGTTTTTGTCTTTTTTGAAAAGTGGCACATTGAGAACCGCAGGATCAGATGAGGATAGCCATCTTTGGGTGTTACCAAATCAGGCAGTGTTTCCATTTTCTGACCCAGCATGACCCCACAATTAACCCTGATCCTTACTGGTGGGGGGTTGTTGGGTCAAATTACTTGAGTCAATCTTTTCACAGTTTTGTTGGATTGCCACTAATCCAGTGTGAAACTGGTATTACTTCTCCTCTCTCCTCTATCCCACCTGACCCTCTGCTCCTGTCTTTGTTGGTGTCTGTCAGGAGAAAGAGTAAGCAGGCCTTGAGAGACTACAAGAAGGTCCAGATCCAACTGGAGAACCTGGAAACCAGTGTGAGAGACCGCTGCAAGAAAGAGTTCACAGGTAAGAGTGTGAAGGGAGTACAGTAACGTGACAAAGGAGAGCAGGAAAGAGAGGAAGGAGGTTGACAGAGGAGAGCCAGAGACGGAAGAACAGGGTTTATTTTAGTTTGTGGAGGCTGGCAGGTTCACTTTGTTTTCACACTGGATTTATGAAATGATCCCATTACATCACACCTCCTGGATGAAGTGTTCCTCACGTTACACATGGCTGCAGCAGAGGACTTTACATTTGTCTGCCAACACTGACCAGTGTCAGTCTTTACCAGCTCCAACCTGAACACAGTTCCCAGCATGCATTTTGAATATAATATGTAGTGGAAGCTGAAGAGCTTGCAGCTTCACCTCCTGATCTCTCACCCCTCCTCCTCCACCCTGACTCAGACCTGATGACAGAGATGATGGACATGTCCAGCGACCTCGTGGGCTCTGGTATCCCTTTCCTTGACTATCGGATGTATGCTGAGCGCATTTTCTTCCCCGGCCACCGGGAGTCTCCACTGAGGCGAGACTTGGACGTTCAGGAGTGTCGCCGGCAGACGGTGGAGCAGGGTCTGGTGCAGCTGTCCAACCTTCTCAACAGTAAACTCTTCCTCACCAAGGTAGTCCTCACTGTCATAAGCAGAGAGGGGCTTTAAGACAGAACATGCATTTTGAGCAGAGGGATCATTTGCCACTCTTCTTCCTCTCAGTTCATTCACACTCTGGAGAGCCAGCGGACTTTCTCTCCCAGAGACAGAGCCTATGTGGCCTCCCTGCTGACGGTGGCGCTGCACGGCAAACTGGAGTATTTCACCGACATCCTCAAAACTCTCCTCAACGACCTGGTGGAGCAGTATGTGGCCAAGAACCCCAAACTGATGCTGCGACGGTACGGAAAGTGAGAGTGTGCTGAAGAACTCAAGTGTTTTAAAGCTGTTTAGCAGTGATTCAAACTGTGTTTTTTCTCTGCAGAACAGAGACGGTGGTGGAGAAGCTGCTGACCAACTGGATGTCTATCTGCCTCTATGCTTTCCTCAGGGTCAGTCAAGACATGAGACATGAGTCCATGTGTCTGCTACCACTGCACTGTGAAGTGGAATTTCAGTCAGATCTTTGCAAATAGAAGGGACGTGGTGATAAAAATCAGGGGAAAGTCTGTGACACAAATGTATTGCTCCGTTGGCTTTGAGAAAAACACGTTCGAGTGTAACTTCTTTTTTATTAGATCATATTTCACACCAGAGTGCAATACAATACACAAGTGTATTTACACAGCTGATTGACATCAGTGACACAGGCGTGTAATGTCATTCTGCTGGGAGCTTCAGGAAATAGCTGAAGAATATCTGGTGAAAATATGAAGTCCAGCTTTTCCTCATACAGTTTGATCTGCAAACATTTCAGCCTCAACAAAGTGGCTTGTCAGTGATTTAAAGGAGTCTGAAGAACGTACTTGTCTTTGTGTCCATGTCATTTGAGTCCTTCATTGTCTCCTGCAGAGTGTGTTAGGCCAATAATAATTGATGTGTGTGTGTGTGTGTGTGTGTGTGTGTGTGTGTGCGTGTGCGTGTGCGTGCAGGACTCAGCGGGGGAGTCTCTCTACATGCTGTTCAGGGCCATAAAGCACCAGGTAGATAAAGGACCGGTGGACGCTGTGACTGGCAAAGCCAAGTACACGCTCAATGACAACCGCCTGCTGCGAGAGGACGTGGAGTACAAGACCCTGGTGAGAAGAGCTCTGAATTTCAGCAACATTATTGTTTGCATCAAATGAGGGAATCCCAGACTCCCACCATGGCCTTCAGGCCTTCTCTCATCCCTCCTTTTTTCTTCTCCTGCAGACTCTGAATGTTTTGGTGCAGGGTGGAGGAGTGAACGAGACCCAGCCACTGCCCTCCAAAGTGCTGGACTGTGATACCATCACACAGGTGAAAGAGAAACTGCTCGATCAGGTGTACAAGGGCACCTCCTTCTCCCACCGACCCCACGCCGACTCATTGGACCTGGGTGAGAATCCATAACACAGCCGATACTCAGAGCAGAGTTATTTATGAAATCCAAGATTTATGAAATCCATTTGAGAAATTACTAATGGGTACACTTCAAGACCTCTGTTGCATTTGTTGAGCTGTGGTGCCCCCTACAGCAAGACAACAATAACTGCAAGAGAAGTTCATAAGTGGTCTTTCATTAAAGTTATTATGGCTTTAAAATGACAACATCTGCATGTGCATGCACATGTTCCATTGTAAATCTACTTATGTAAGTAACTGCACCAACAGGCATGTGTGAGCACACACACACACTTTGATGGGTTACACACACACTGCTCACCGTCTGTCTGGTGTGTCTTGTTCAGAGTGGAGGTCTGGTGTTGCCGGTCATCTCATCCTGTCAGATGAGGACTTGACGTCTGTGGTTCAGGGCAGCTGGAAACGCCTCAACACTCTGCAGCACTACAAGGTCAGAGTTCACGCTCTCCCTTTACAGGAGATGTTTTACCCACTAAAGGTAAAATGGAGGTTTGTGGTCTAATAATGCTAACTGCATATTTTGTGTTGTTCTTCAGGTCCCAGACGGTGCGACAGTCGCGCTGGTTCCTCGTCACACCAAACACATTCACCATGACAACCATGACTATGTGGCAGGAGAGAGTGAGTTAATACAACTACAGTTTTGCTATTGTAATAATAAATAGAACCATCCAGTCAGTCCCTCCACAAAATGACTCTGGAGTCTAAACCTGGATTTTACGTCCCAGGCTTTGAAAAGCTGAAGTGCGTTAGGGTGTTATTCAGCCCAGGAAACAGGAAGGTCCCTTCAAGTCCTTTAAACAAAAACAACGAAACTACAAAGTGAAAACAAGCTGAAAGTAGTACTTTCATAGCAGTGTAGCATAGTAGTATTTCTTATTCAGATTTTTTCATTACCTTGTGTTTTGATATTTAACGTAAATCTATCTCTAAATATTTCCATAATTGTTTTCTGATGCATAAAACCTGACAATGATGAGCTTTCTGTATATCTGATGTTGAAGCACGGCATCACTGCTCAGTGAATTATACTAAATGTAGCTCTGAAAACACTGATCTGTGCAGAGACTCCAATGCTGGAGGATGCAGATGAGGGTGGCGTGAGGCTGTGGCATCTGGTGAAAGCCAGCGAGGAGCCAGAGCTCCCCAAACACCGCAGAGGCAGCCTGAGGGAGAGAGAGAGGGCCAAGGCCATCCCTGAGATCTACCTGACCCGCCTGCTGTCCATGAAGGTACACACACACACACACACACACACACACACACACACACACACACACACACACACACACACACACTCAGAGTGAGTTGACAGCTGTCAAGCTGTTTTTGGGTCAGTTTTTTTTACATGTTGCAAAAATGTCCAAACACCTGCAACTTCACACCCAACCAAGAGCTGATCAAATGTTTTCAGTGTGCAATTACAATGATTATGTCATCCGGATATTTATAATAGAGTACATCTCTGAAAAGGAATTGTACAATAGTTTTTTTTTTGTTTTTGTTTTTTAAACAAACATCACTATGTAATTATTTATACAACCAATACAGAACATTTTCAAGCGCTAAACTCAGTTTCTATTCAGCTGAGTGAATTTGGATCATAATAATTTAGAGTGGAATCCAGCTACAAAGGTCACTTGTATCCAAGTGCAGATAAACAGCCTCCCACTGGCTGCAGGAGCCCACAGTCACATACACGCGACTCCTTCCTGTAATATGTCCATGTCCTTCCTCCTTCATGTTCTGTAGGGGACTTTGCAGAAGTTCGTGGACGATCTGTTCACAGTGATCCTCAGTACCAGTCGTCCTGTCCCGTTGGCTGTCAAATACTTCTTTGACCTGCTAGACGACCAGGCGGGACAACATGGCATCTCTGACCCAGAGACGATACACATTTGGAAGACCAACAGGTACATTGTAGACTGGAGCTGTGTGGTCACATGACAGGATGAGGACGCACTGACCAGGAATACGAAGGGTTAAAAGGATTTTGTCCAAAAAGATATTTGATCTGCTTCACCCAACTACCAAACACTGCTTTTGGATCTTGAAACAGTATGTCAGTGGTTTAGAATTCTCATGTCTGCTCTGTTTCTCCAGTCTGCCTCTACGTTTCTGGATCAATATTGTGAAGAACCCTCAGTTTATCTTTGACGTCCAGGCCTCAGATCATGTGGATGCAGTGCTCTCTGTCATTGCCCAGACCTTCATGGACTCCTGTACCATTGCTGAGCACAAGCTGGGACGGGTGAGGGAACATGTACAAGCTACTTGTGCAGTGGAATAAAAAAAAAAAGAAGTTCAGACTTTAAATGTTGTGTCAGTTGCTGGTAAATCAGGTGGTGGCTTTACGGCAGTCACAAATGGAGCTGTAGTAACCTCCTGTCCCTCCTTCTGTCTTTGCTTCTCGTTCTCTCCTTTCTTTCTGAGCAGGACTCTCCCATCAACAAGCTGCTGTATGCCAGAGACATCCCACGTTACAAACAGATGGTAGAAAGGTGGGCTCAGATGTCATTCAAGCTGGTTAAAACTTAACTGAAACACTGCTTATTAAAGCAGTGTTTAATGTCAGTCACGCATGTGAACTTGACTGTAATATTTACTGTTGCAGGTACTATGCTGACATCAGGCAAACCATCTCAGCCAGTGACCAGGAAATGAACTCTGCTCTGGCTGAACTGTCCAGGGTGAGTACCGCCACACTTCAGAGCCCACAGTAATGACAGATACAGAACACAGATGCAGACTAATCTGATGGTTTGCATTTCAGAACTACTCTGGAGAGCTGAACTACCTGGTCGCTCTGCACGAGCTGTACAAGTACATCAACAAATACTACGATCAGGTGCGTTGACCACTCCATCTCACTCAACAGTAGAGGTGTAACATATCATGGCACAATGTATAGATGTGAGTGAAAGCTCACAGGAGCTGAAAATGCATTTGTGTTTACGCTAAATCACACAAAATTCTGTGAAATATCAGAAGTCACAACTTCTGCCTGAAAATGTAGAAACCGAAGATACTCATGAAACCTCTAAAATAGAGTACAAAACCAGCACCTTCATCAAATCATTGAAAAAGTTCATTTAGAATATCAAATAGCTAAATTCTCCTCACTATTTTTCATGTTTTTTTATGTATGCTCTGTGAAGAGACCTGAACTAATAGCAAAGATCATTCATTCATTTCAAAGATGATAGAATGACAGTAATATCACACACCAGGCTGTTTTACAAGTGCACAGGTGGAGGATGCTGGAGGGCAGTGAAAATCAGGGAAACATAAATAAAACAAATGTAGAATAAAGTTGAGCTGACCTCCTGGTTGAAGCTAAACCTGTGACTGAGTGGTGAATAAATGGATGAATACACCGTCCTCTGAAATTAAATTTGGTCAGGCAAACAGCCATGAGGTGTTATACTTCCACAGAAGCATTGACATGACTGACCCTGAGACAATACAGTCAGTTTGATTTTTATAGCCCAAAATCACAAATCACTCGTCTCAGAAACCTTTGCAACACACAACACCCTCTATCATTGGACCCTCGTTTGGATGAATAGGAAATACAGCTTCTACTTTTCGTTTGGAAAACTGGTCATTTAGGAGTGTGTATTTTTTTTACTTCTCAGAACATTTCTGCCCACAAGAATCTTATTTTTGTGTTTGTCCTCTGTCTTGTCTGCCTGTCTCCATCCACCCCTGTGCCGTCACCTTCCTCTCATCAGATCATCACAGCGCTGGAGGAGGACACCACGGCCCAGAAAATGCAGCTCGGCTACAGACTGCAGCAGATTGCAGCCGCCGTGGAGAACAAAGTCACTGACTTGTGACAGAGGACACACTCACCAGAGCCACGGCGAACAGAGTGTGTGAGGAGTGGGAGGTGAATGAAGAGACTTGCACCCTGCAGGTTGAACTGAAAAGCAGGAGAGCAACAGACTGACAAATGGCAAGATAGTACAGCCTTCCTTTCAGGAGGAGGGTTGGAGTCGAGGAGCTGCGAGTTTTTGAAGAAACTTTGTTCCACATGAAGGATCAGAAGATTCAGGTTGGCATTGAAGTCTGGTGTTGGATAAGGATGCGTTGGTGACTTAAGTCTGGACAGTCTGAAGCCTTGAGCTCCTGTAGAAGCGGGACAGCACATGGACACCAGATGAACCTGGACAAAGAATGGAGGTGTGTGAAAGACACCAGTCAGGCCTGCTGTCCCTCCAGTAACTATAAGAAGAGACGTTTAGAGAAGAAATGGAGTGTTTGATCCCTCCAGAACGTGTGCTGGACCTCAGACTTTGCGGTCCTGCACAGCTCTGGTGTAAAAGAAACCAGCTGGTCCACAGTCACCTGATCTGATCTGATCTGATCTGATCTGATCTGATCTGATCTGATCTGATAGAACTGATACAAGGGGAATTTTATGCCAGTGTTTTCCCTCTGGAGTGAATTTCACGAAGCGGTACCTCTTATGCCTTGTGTGCTTGTCGCTGCTGTATAGTCAGAAGTAATTCCTTTGTGTGTGTACAGTGATTTGTGTATGTGTGTGTGTACAGTTATTCATACTGCCCTGGTTGTTCAATCTACATCTTGTATTTTCATATTTCTGGTTTCTGGTACAAAGTATTGAAGTAAGTGGTAATTATATTTTAGATGTTAAAGTCAGCAGTATTCAAACAATGAACTCAGCTTGAAGACTTTTTTCTCTGAAATAGACACAACATTGTTATGACCCGCTTTACTTAAAGCAAATTGCTGAGAGTTTAATAAGTCACTGCCACTCTCTACCTCAGCCTGCTGTGCTGCATCAAACACTCTTCTTTTCTGTAATGTTGTTGGCCCAACACCAACACTATTGTGTACAATTCAACCAGCTACAACTACCAGTACAGCAGCACAGATCTGCCCGCATGCATATTAACAGTAACACCTGCTGGATTTCTCATTTGTAGTAGCGCGGGTGCGCACACACACACAGATACAGACAACCATACCATTTCAGACACTTCTAGTTCATTATCATGCATTCAGTCTTTCCTTTGTGTGAACTTGGAACCTGCTCATTGGAGCATTTTAAGGTACTTAAACCCCGACTGAGTCACAGTTTACTGTTTTTGTTTCTTGCTTTTTATTCTTATTCATGTGGATGTGTCTATACTGTACAAGTCACTGGAAAGATGTTAGAGGAAAAACAAAACTCCTTCCGTAAAGAAACTCATATTAGTCAAGTTAGAGGGCACAGCAGTGTTTTATTGTGTCGGTCAGTCATATTTCTATTTTGTGCATTTTTAACATTCCTTTTAGCTTTTGAACTGTGTAATAAATCATGCTTCACTGTGTTCCACTCCAAGCTGAGGTCATGGTATGTGTTGAACGTTTGGGTCGTGGCATGGTGTTTGGTATACAGTTCTACAGTTCTTGTATTGAGCACAAGGTGCCGTTGCTTCATGTGCTGAAGGTCTGTATGGCATTTCGTTTTGTCCAGTTGATACAGGCTTTGTATTGATTATACTACTATTGGTTCAGTAGGTATCGATCTCATCACTGTTCTACTTTCAGTTTGAGCACAGAGATCTTATTATACATGAGCTAATATTTGCTTCTCTTATTTAAATGACAGATGGCTGAGATGGCTTCTGGGGGGTTAGTAGGGCTGGGAATGGTTGGGCAATAATTGATGCCAGTCTTGTGTCAAAAGCCTTCGAATAATGTTCCTTATAGCACTGCCCTTTGTGGCTGGGGTTTGGGCTTCATTTAGGTTCATATTTAGGTGATGGTCAGGCATCGCAGAGATCACTGGTTGGGATCAGGTGAACGCAAGGGAAGACCCAAATCAACCCTGACACAAAACTGGCACTACCAAAATAATGAAGTTGTTCAATACCTTTGCAGAATATGTGCACATTTTCACAAAAACTTCTCAATATCACATTATATCTATAAGACGACAAGACTGAGAACCTGCCAACGTTGATGCCGAATTGTCTGTCAATACACTAGTCAGCGAAATAGACCCAGTTTAGTCTGCACTTAAGAAGTAATAACATTCGTTAACCAAACCAGTGCTAGTGAAAAAAAGATGACTTTTTCACTGTCATTTGCCCCCAACTACCATTCTACATTACTTAGCACACACAAGCAACCAATGACTCATATGAATGGATCTGCTCTGTCATACACTGTCAGTTCAGATGGGGATGAAAGCTCTGTGATGATAAAGACAAGCTATCTGAGGGAAACTGTAACTGTTATTAGGCTGTATAAATTTGGCAATGTAGAGCAGGCTCTGCAAGGAGCAGTTTTAAGGATATTTCTTATTTTGTGTGTTAATATCATTGTACATACTGATCTTTAAAATGTAACTGTAGTGATTTAACCTGTTTAATAAGAGAAGGTGTAACTTCTCACAGACGCTGGTGTAATAAAGTATTCTTAAAATGATGTGTTTTCTCTTTCTTTAAAAACAATATGAATATTGAGTCCCTCAAGATGTCCGTAAGTGAGCTCATTAGGGCTTGATAACTGACCGCTGTAATCCAAAGTGTCAGTTGTTTGGCGCCTATTTGTCTGGAGCGACGTGCATTCGTGTGGCCGGAGTTGCCGTGGAGAGGAGGCCGCTGAGATGTGGTCAACAGTCAACACCTTTTAACGAATATCTACTGTTTCTTACTCTTTAACCACGGACCTTTGCACATAGTCTGCCATTGCTCAGCTGCAACAAGATAAAAAGAAGCACAGTAGCCTACATCCTAGCCTGGTTACAAATATTAGAGGGGATTTACAGAGTGAGTCGGGTCAACAAATGGCACAATTCTGTAATAACGTCGTTCTGAAAATATTTGCTTGAGTACAGGGTGAGTTTTCACCTGCCCGCGTTCGTGCTTACGTTCATGATAGTGACGATTAGGCTGCATGTTCTTTGTGCGCGCGCATGCTGTCACCACATAATTAATATGACCAGAAATCCTGTAACACCACACCGATCTGATTCGACAAGAATTAGCATCCTGCGCCAACAAACACAAGGGTCTACGATGGAGTGAATCTGAAGACTGTACCGTCTGGAATCCCACTGAATGTAATTCCATATTATAACACAAACTGTGAAGTCTCAGGCGAAAATTGAAGACTCCGTCATTGTTTCTGCTGTGGAGCTAGCTGCGCAAAACGGGTAACTATAGGCAACTTGCTGGACTGATGCTAGACCAGCTAGCGGTAGCGGGAATGCTAATGTTAGCTAGCCTTGTGATAGCAGCTGTTGAACAAGATAGATTGCATTAATTAACTGTCGGGTTGGCATTAACGTTAAGCATCTTTGTGCAATTTGTGAGATGTTGAAATGCCTCAGCTGTCCAAACGAAAGCTAACTTTGCTTGTGTTAGCTGCAGTGTTTCCGATGCTAATTTGAATGGTGTGTACGTTAACGTATTTGGTGAGCTAACAACTGTCACCGACGTACAGCTAGCGGTTAGCTACATTAACGTTGTCTGTTGACAGCTATCTAGCAGCTAACGCATGACTTGTTTTGTTCCACCTTTTCGGTATCTGGTAGGTAAGCGTTGTTTTTAGTTATCTTAATGTTCCCTGCTTGGATATGAAGACAGCGTCAAATCACACTTCATTCAATTTTTAATACGACCTTGTTTGGAAAAGCACGTTAACGTACGACATTTTACGAAATGGTGCAGTTCAATTAGGGTTAAAGCTCACTGTGACCGCTTGTCAGTATAGCCAGATGATTCTTGATGCCTCAGCTTCATTTCGTGTAATTCAAGGCCTCGGGCCTCAGTTCATTCTATCTGCCGCTCGTGTTTTTGCTATGAATATGATTAGAATAATTTTGAACATGGGCATTGGTATTTTTGTGGACATGAGTTACATGTTAGTCTCACGTGGTCAATTTTGCCGACAATCCTAACGTAATTTCATGTGGGTGACTCCTGTGCAGGATGCTCATAGTTGCTGTTTTCCTTATTGCAGTCAAGAATGGAGCCATCAGAGCAGTCAGGCCCAGATTCAGGCTCTCAGGATGTCAACCCAGTGTTTTTGCAGCAGCTCAGAGAGCTGGACATCCCAGAGGAGGCAGCCAAACAGGTGGGACAGCACACTCGGGGTGGGCTGCTGGTATCAGAATGTTGGCCACATCCACTGTATGACTGGGAATGTTGCATTTTTCTGTGGTGACTTGGCAGTAAACAGTACTGTTAGTGTCATCTATTCATTCAGGAGTTGTTGAATTAATTGAGGTTATATCTAACAGCTCAAAACTACCAAAAATTGAATATCCCAAATAATAATTACCAATACTAAAACCACCTATTAAATATGAGGTTTAATTGAATAAAGATATTGCTTAGTTTATATTTGTCAGTCAAAATTACGACATGGCCATACTATAATTCACTGTTTTCTTCTAAGACCATTTTCATTGTTTTTCACCACTTCAGGCACTTCTGCACACTCGGAATGTGTCTGCCGAGGAGGCGGCCATGTACTACTTCAACAAGCTGGAGAATGAGGTGCCCATAAGCTAGCCTTAGTCACCACAGGTACACCTTGGTACATTAGACCTTGTGGAGTTTGTCCAAAGCCAAATCTCAGTGTCTCTTTTTGTCTGTTCTGACCCTCAGGAGGAGGGAGATGATGACCTCATGTTCAAGATGGTGTTTGTGGTGAACATGGACCTTGCCATGGGTGTTGGAAAGGTGAGTCCAGTGGTGCCAGTGTGGACTCTGTGGGATATGTGCTGTGTTCAAATACACAATGCATCCTAAGCTAAGTGTTTTTTGATATTTAGGCCTAGATATTTAATGGCCTAGTTGTGGTTTGGTCCTCCACTGACAACTGAGGAAGAACTTTTTAGCCAAGCTAACTTTTAAGCTCTTACCCCTATATTTAATAACACCTATCTCAGGTTTTACAGTGATGTAAAGCTGTGGCTGTATGTGTTCTGTTATTTCACAAAGCCTGTCTTTAATTTGCATTAGTATGGAATTTTCCAGGTTCCTCCAATTACACTGACCAGGTCCTCTGCTTTTTTTGGTCTAAGTTGGAGTAGTTTATGCTCACAACTGTTACACTGAAAGAAGGATTGTAGTGATTTCATGTAATTCCTTGCATTCTAACAAGGGTTGGGTGATATGAAAGTTTATATCACAGTATTTTGTTTGTTTTTAACCAGTGACGGTATATATCACAGTATTGGAAAAATATGAAGGATACTGCACTCAAAACATGATTGTACCTCTTTTCACTCTATTGGAAATGGAAGGAAACATATCTTTTGAAAGAAAAAAGAATTTAATAAACAGATTTGTTTTTTGGCTCCAAATAGGGCTTAAAATGAGGTATGAACCCCCATGTGCTTTGAGAGAAGTAGCCTGCCCTGTAATGTAGGTTTATTAGTGAATGTAATGTGATTCATTCTCAGAGATTGACAGTGGCTAGGATTATGCATCTCAGCAGCATTTATTTGGCAGAAGACCAAAGTATAGCATATAAATACAACAGTCAGTGTACCATGGGGCATGTCAATCAAGTACATTTACATACGGCAGCAACAGACACACATACTGACGTAACATGCAGCAGAGAGGCTTTCCTGTGACAACAAAACCAGCTGAGCTTGTGTTACAGTATGAAGTGTGGAGATGATATTAGCTCTGGCTATGTGAGATGACACAAACACTTGAAAAAACAGTTTCACACGTCTAAGCTACTTCACTGGTTATTTAAATGGCTTCAAATAAGAGTTAACATTTTCACAGTTTCTCTTGACTGTCCCTCAGTATTAAATACTCCAACAATGCTCCAGCATGTGGGTGCACAGTAGATGCTACTAGCTGCTTTAACCACAGAACACGCTAATGTCAAATTCGACAGACTAACTAGCAAAATTAACAGTAAAGCAACATAAGAATACCAAGAGTTACAGGTTCTAAGTTTGAAGTTGCAATCGATCCATCTTTGAGCTTCAGTTTTGAAGTTAATCCTGTTTGTATTGGCCATTGAAGCAGTCTGAAGCAAAATGATTAGTGCACACATATAGCCAGAGAGATTTCCAGTTGTTGTTGTTGTTGTTGTGGTTATTTCCATGGAGTTTACTGGGTCCTCACTTCCTCGGATGGTGGGAGTAGATGAAGACATTTGTGTTGGTTCTTGCATTTAACCACAGATACATTGATGTGTGTTGCTAGTAATGTTACTTTCCAAATTTTCGTGTTAAGGGAGTCAGCTTTATAGCGAGGAAAATAGTTACTGGATGTAACTCTAGTTCTGATTAGTGCGTAGCCCTCTACCTGCTTGTTAATAGTGAAACACTTTTTTAATATTTTAACCAATGTAACGCCCACCCCTATTTTTCATTCTGGAAACGTAATCAGATGTGTAGGTGTGACAATGCTGTGTGTTTGTGCAGGTGGCAGCCCAGGTTGGCCATGCTGCTGTGGGTTTGTACCAGGCTCTGCAAGAGAAGAACAGCTGGAGGGAGATGGCCTGGAAGTGGGACCACAGTGGGTAAGGCCTGTATAGTATATTAGTAGAGAAGAAATGCACTGAATAGCCATGGATTTGTTAGGATTAATTTTTGATCATGTCAGTTAATTAGCAAAGCCTTAAAATGAATTTACTGGTTTACACTGTGCAAATTTCAATGTTATGTCAGTCTTTGTTGATTCACTGTAAGTAACCATGAATTTAACAAGTACTAAAGCAAAGCATTACATTTGCAAGGAAGTAACAACAATTTAGAAGTGTTATCAGTACAATCTTAAAAAAACTTGACAGTCCCATTGCATCAACTTTTAATCTTGTGCAGAATTGTACAGTTAGCCCAGTTTTTTCCTAAGATACCATGGCAAAAATATGGAAATAATAAAAACTCTGATATCTTGCACATCACAGTTTTTATTTCAGAAGGACCAAGCATGTTCTAGTGCTTCTAGTTGCAGAAATCCAAAATTTTTTTTGTAACGCTGCAATTTCTGAAGTGTTCACACGTAACGCTTGTTACCTTTTAATCTTTTTTTTTTAATCTTTTTTTTGTGATCCTTCAACTGTGTCAGGATGTCTGTGCTGCTTTTGCTTTTTTCTTTGCCAGTCGTTCAGGCATTGTTTGATTTGTAGAACTGATAAGCTCAGTTAAGCATTCAATCAGACATTGAACATTTTTTATATACATCTAGTGCCAGCATTTATAACGTTACTGAATAATTAAATCTATTCTACTAAACAGTAACAATGACAAAGTACATTTGTATGGTGTTGATACAGAGCCAAGAAGGTGGTGGTCCAGGGCACCAACGTGGCTCATCTACTGGAGCTGCAGGCCCTAGCCATGAGCCTCAGCCTGCCCACTTACCTGGTCCAGGATGCAGGGCTGACCCAGGTGAGGAAAGAGACCATTTTCAAAGATGTTTTGTGTGTAAATGTATTTTGGAGACCCAGTAGTCATTCTCAAAATATTGTCACATTATATTTGGTCAGTACAATTGATTTTGTCAGTGTGGTACAGTGCCTCGCTATGAAAACGTCAGAATTGGAGCACTGAACCAACGCCTCTTGTCATTGTCAGGTGGAGGCTGGGTCCCGCACTGTCCTGGCCATCATGGGTGAGGAGGAGATGGTGAACAATGTCACTGGGAGTCTGAAGCTGCTCTGAGGGGCTCGAACCCACGATGGGAGAGGCATGGCTCTGCAGTGCCACTGAGCAACCGGCAGAGGGCAGCATTTCCCAGCAGCAGGGAGAGTCTTGGCATGCAAGAGTGTAACAACCTTTTAAAAAGACCTAAAGAACAGGGGGAATGTCCTAACACCAGAAAACAAACACTCTCAGCCATTTGTTTCCCTTTCATTCTTAGTCGCCGCTTAGTCGGCCGTTGAGAGTAGGAGGGGTGAGAGACTGGTTCTTCACAGGCGAATGAGACGAAGGCACTCTTTTTGTAGTGACCTTTCCCTTTTTTGAACAGGCCACCTCCTTAGAGGAGTTTTGTTAGAATCTTAATCAGTTTTCAAACACATCTAGTCTGTTGTCCAGTTTCTCATATGGCAAAGTCAAATTCCGTTTTTGGTGGTTGACCAATATTGTATTTATGCTTATTCAAGGGGCTGTGTACTGTAGCCTTATACATGATAATGATTACACCCATAGCAGATGTAGTATTTCCTGTTGGACCCACTACTCCTGAGTGAAGGATAACTTATCAAGTGATAACATGAACACTCATTTTTGATGTTAAAATTACTTTGTGTCTGTATGCAACTGTTTTCCCAAAGATCCCTATCCTGTAGACTCAGTAACATCACTTCTTATTGATAAATGGCTATATTTTGTATACATATGCCTGTTAAGGCCATATACTGTATAATCTGTGGTGTGCCATTTTAAACAGTATGCACAGTTACTGGACTTTATTGTATTTTTTCTTTCAGCAAAAGGAAAGAAATATTAAGTCATAATTTTTGGATTTATTGGTAGAATTTGATGAGATTTGAGCTCGGCCTAACTTTATGCACTCTGACTGCTATTGTGGATTGTTTACAATAATGAAGTTGATTAATTTACAGCTTGAAAGAAAGCAGGTGATTGTGTGTATGACAGTTGTTACAGACGTGGTGAATAGTCTTGCACACTAATAATAATACACAAAGAATGATGTGAGCTGCTGTTTGTCTATGTTCTCACTAACAAATATTTGTGACCATGAGCTGCCACTCCCGGAACTCTTAGTTTAATGTCAAAGATTTTATTTGTAACAAATCTTGAAAGAAAAAAGTCAATGTGACGCATGCAACATGAAATGCATATTTGAAGAAACCCTTGGAATCCCAAAGTCATGTCAATTTTAGTAACATGTCCACACTTGGATACCTCCTGTGTTATACAGTCATTTGTGTGAGTATTTCAGACTATGGAGACAATAAAAAATGCCTCCAGATGAAGTCACAAGCAGCCTGAATCGTGTTTTTACGTTCCAGACTTGAACATACAGACTATGCATATGAAAAGGTTTGCTGGGGCTGTGGCAGTGAAAGCAGTGTGGGGGAGGGGTGAGCGCAGCCATGTTGCAGTGCGTGGTGAGGACTGGCCATATGACATTGCTTTTTCACCGCAGTCACAATGGCAGTATTGTTAAATATGGCCACTGCCTGCCAAGGCAGTCCGGCCTGTAAATTGTCCTTCAATTATTAACCTCATGACGTTCTCTTGGATATGATTCTCTTTGCCGCGTTTACAGTGCAGCAACCAGAGAAGACACAACAAAAAGGACGAGGAAGTGGAAAGTGCGTTATTTCAAGAAAACTGATAAATGACGTGTCTGACGTTGACATTTTAAGTAACGTCAAACAATTCACTTTTCTAAAGCGTTATCGTTTGCTGCGGGGCGTAGGTGTTAGCTTTTACATAATTCACCGACTGTTAAAAGGATACATTTTGTCCCTGACTTAGGTACAGTGTGTTGTCACCCACGTAGATTGCATGGCAAAGTGTACCTATTGATTATTGCCTTATTTGTGTAAGGGTGGCTATGACATTGACTCCATAACATACTACTGTTCTGAGTATGCGTAGGGTTCATGTGAAGGAACAGACTACAGTTGTGCCACTGATCGAACATACGTTTCAACATGGAGCCTAGTGTTTGCATATCTTCTGACTGCTTTGTTCGGCCTAAACCGTCACTTCATCACATACGGAAATGTATCAGATATCACTACGTTCTGTAAACCTGTTTTATGAAGCTCTAAGTCTTAACTTTATTGTGCCAAGAGCCGCATTGTCACAATTTTATTATTCTGCTGTCTAATTTCATCGCTCGTCAGACCTCTGCAACAAATGACGTTGACGTTTATCACCACAGCCAATCAAAGTCGCCCTCCAAGTCTCATGACATGACATGAAACCAATCGCGTCATTCTGACTGCTTGGTTATACATAACAAACAAAATATCAAAGGTATACTCTATTTACTTGTATCTGTTGAAAATAATGTCTCCGTTTGCCGTTGTTTGTAAATCCAGTGTGTAGTATGCTCGGGCAATGACGCTACAATATTCAGCAAGGACTGCGTCGTAATTTTCTTTTTGAAATGCTAACATGAATTAAGCTCGTTTTTTCGCCCGTTCCTCTGGCACAACTCCCAGGTGAGTTAGTTTTATTGAGCCGCTGCTGATAGAGGTACATTCGTTGTGTCGGTCACTTTTTCTGTGACTGCCGAAGTGTGGGAAGAGACTGATTTAGGCAGCGGGAACAAAAGTAGGAGGAGGGACCAGCATTAAGTAGATGCAACCCAGGAGCACTGGTCAATTTCCCTGTCCAACCCCTTACCAGATGCTACCAGAGCGACACCTCATACTCCATTCATCTGACATACCGGTAGGTGGGGCTGACCCAGTGGGCTAACCCTGCCTCTGGTGTCCCTGGAACTGGGCCCCAGAGACCCCGTGTAGCTAACGCTTGCTACTATGTATTGGTATGGAAGCTCCTTCCGCGATAGATTGATGAATGTAACCCTCAAATAAAAAACATTAATCCCACTAACGAATTGAAATTAATTCCATGGCATTTGAATTTAATAACGACCATTCCCCGAAACTTTGAAGGTACAGATCCTCTGATGGGTGTCAAATTGTCTCCCGATTCCCGCAACTCTCTCTTGCTCTCTTCCATGTACGCCACCACTACACACATATCATAATGGAACTGAATTTTCGCACCCCTCCTCAAAGCAGTGCCCGCCCCGTTTTACGTAGTTGACGGAAAAAAAATAATTGACGTTGTAATTTACCAAACACTTACATGTATATCTCGTGTGTAACATGACTGGCACATTGCTGCCGAATCATTGGTGAGAGGCGGGATATCGCAGCAAGGGCCGCCCAAGGAGAGAGCCCCTGCACGGTCGCCAGGGAAACCCCGTGGCGTGGTTGTGTGTCAGTTTCGCTGGGACCCGCGGTCGATGCCGGTGAGGAGGGGGATGGGCGCCTCGGCGAATGTAAGGACCCGAGACAGAATCAGAGCCCTGTATCACATACAGCAGCATATACCCCATTATAAATAGGGACTGTAAATATACAATACACTAAAATAAATGGATTTATCCACCGGGGATCTATGATAGAGACTCAATGGATGCAGTGCACCTGAACAGGACAGGGAATTTAACTTTCCGCCTATGCGTGGGAGATACTGAGAAGTTTGTTTCTTACCCCTGGAGAGGGAGCTACTCTTAAGGGCAAAGGATACAGGAGAATCCGAGGCCGAGCTACAGGCCTACTGGTCTGGTTGGATTTGATGTTGGGATACTCTAAGGACTTCCTACTGTACTTCAATTTGCTTTGCTTGTACAAGTTTGGAATGCCTCTGTAGGTGAGTACTTTATATCTATGCTCAATATCACCCTCTATAAATGCAGACAGTAACTTAAATATATCAAGTCACGTACTGACCATGTTTTCAGTCAACCAAACATAGCAATGAAGCTAACCAACTTAGCTAGCTAACTAGTGAGCGTACACTTAAGTTTATTAGAACAAGTTGGTTGTTCCCACTATCTTTCCACTTTGAAACGGCTTCCTTGCCTGGCTAAAAAGCTTCCCATATTGATGGTCTGCCTTGCAGGGCTGCTCTTGGCTGTGTCTGGACTGATCTTCCATGTCTTTTTGATCCACTCCTCGTGTTGTTTGTGATAGCGAGCTTTTTAGTCTGTGTATCCACCACATTACTTGTTTTGTAATAGCCAATGTTAAAACAATATTCCACGTAACCACGTCCTTAAAGCCCTTAAAAACGTTCTGCAAGTTTTCAGGCAAGTTTGGCTTGTGTAACGTTTAGTCCATGAAGGCACCCCCCTCAGTTCAGGTTTTCTCAGTTTTCATACCAGGGATGAACCAGTCACACTTAGCGAATGTTATAACGTTAACGTTACATTAATATTCAGAGGAATGAAGTTTTGCTACAAGCCAACTAAGCTACTAAGGGGTGTCGTTTTGAAGCATTAACAAATAAATCTTGTTTTGTAGAGCAAGTTTCGATCATGTTTCTAGAGAGCATACCCTAACGTTACACAGTCAAAACAACATCAGCAGCACATTACAGGTACTTTATTCGACTTTGTTGCACCGCTGTTATGAGGTTAAATTGAGAGTAGAACAGACCTGCACCCCAGCTATTGAGCTAGGAAGTTCAGAATCAGACCGCGTAAGGTAACATGCAAACTTGTTTTATTAGAACTAACAATAATTTTGCATTGTTTATTTGACAACTGTGTATTAAATGTTGTTCGGGGACCACGAAACTGTCGAATTTTTGGAAAGTTGTCCATGACTCAACTTGCAATTTGATCATTAGTGGCGATTCATGTTAGCTAAGCAACCAGCTGCTGTGTTGGTGGACGTTAGCAGACAAGCCATAGGCAACAATTGCTATACTAGCCTTTTAGCTAACTTTTTGGATGTTTTCCAGTTGATTGTGTCCTTATTTTGAACCAGTGCTTCAGAGCACACACACTATAAACCTTTCGTTATGTATACACCTGAAGACGTATTCGCATACCGATGGCATTGTTCTCTGTGGATTTCTGGACTAATATGTTTAGTTTTGTGAAAAATATAGTGGCTGCATCATGGTGGTGTTTGGCTACATCATGTTAATGCGTTTGTCTTTGGCAACATTCCTAACTTCGCTCAGGCGTGTGAATCAAGCTGAAAGCTCGGTTGTGTTTTCTCTATTTGAGCTTGTTATGTTTTTTCCTGATCTGTTGGGTAGTGACTTGGCTGTTCTTCACCTCCCCCACCTACCAACCCCCAGCCTCGGTGGCGGTTAAGAGAAATGGGTGGCATTTTAGTGGGGAGCTCTTGTTTCCTTTTTTAGCCTCCATTTTTTATTTCAACGTGTGACTAAGTGCGAGTATCATTGCTGAGCCGGAATGTAGCAATCACAAGTTTCGATCAAGTTCGACACCAAGTATCTGTTATGTTTTTAAATACCATTACGCTGTTTTGTAATTCACATTTTCTCTTGATTGTGATAAAAGCTACACTTGCATTTACACCTCAATTGCTTTAGGCATTAAAACCCGGTCTTAAGATCAAGCTCCCGTACCGTGTGTGTCCGGTGTACTTGATTATGATTGATAGGTAAAATTAAAGACACTGTATAGTGTGAGCCGGCGACAACCTCAGTTCGCAAGTGATGTAAGCTAATGTCAGAGTGATTAAATAGCGCCTTTCCTCTCGTGCAGTGTTTTTGTTTTGTTTTGTTTTGTTTTGTTTTTCCGAGGGTTTTAATTTATTAGGACCCCGCGTTTCCCGAGCACTAATGGCTGCCCTAACCGTCGCCTGAATAGCTGTGCTCCTCTTAGCTGCACCACGTAGGCTGGCATTGTACTGCGCCTGGAGCCTGGAGCAGTGGACACAGCAAGCACCGAGAACGAAGACGCTGTTTAGCCATAACAAATATGGTTAGGCTAATTAATGTCCCTCCGCGTGTGTGACCACCTACCTGCAGTAATAT
>JBBMOE010000042.1:2157600-2170379 GCA_037975065.1 Chaetodon trifasciatus | reverse complement strand
CTCTCTCTCTCTCTCTCTCTCTCTCTCTCTGTCTGTCTCTCTCTCTCTCTCTCTCTCTCACACTCACACTCACACTCACACTCACTGTCTCTCTCTCTCTCCCATTCTTGTTTTATTGCACCCTTATGTTTTGTCCTTCATTTCCTTTTCTTTCTCTCACTGTCACGCTGCCTGTCTTGCTTTCTTGTGATACTTGGATGACCGTATAGCAGGAAAATGGCTCACCAATATTGAGAGTTTCAGTCTCTCCACCGCCATTTTAGGCTTCACTCACCACATTAACCCTCCTCTCTTTTTCCGTTCCCACCCTTTCCCCTGGTCCTATCTCTCTCTATTTTCCATGTAACTAAGCGGGACAATAATGCAGACCAATTAATGGTAGCTTAAAATACCCAAAAGCTTGGTGTGAGGTGAAACCAAGATTGCAAGATCCACAAGCACATTTCCAAGTGTGTTTGCTCAGAGGGTGTTGTCAGGCGGGGAGAGGGAGCAAATAAGGATCAGGGCAGGAGAAAAACAACCAAGGGAGCCTTTGCACCAAAGTCAAGCCACTAGACACCAACCTGCTCACAGCTGCCCTGTTTTCTAATGCACAGTAGCAGTGCTAAAAACAAAAGAGGAAACGAATGGCTGGTGCCAGGTTTTTCCTGTTCATGAGCGCCTTGCTCTGTCACTTTGAGCAAACGGTTCCTATTGAGAAGAGTGAGGTGTGTGTGTGTTTTAGTTTTCTTATTTGTAAACAGACTTTATCCATCACCATTCCCTCATTCTTTTAAAATAGATTTGGTCTTGAAATAGATCACAGCCTTTGAACTTTTTGAATCTAGATTTGTTCTCACTCCGGCTTGGCAGCTGTTTTATTCAAATACACGCCCCTCACACACATTTTGGTGGCATTTCTCAAGACATTTTAGGTCTTTTGTATTAATTTCATGAGCTTAAAACAGTAAGAGTAAGAGTGGGTTAGTTGAAGCCCCACAGCAGGTGATAATGGCTGTCTGTCCTCTGTGCGGCTTTTTTCATTGAGTGACACCTTACATTCTTGTCATTGGCTGGTCTCACATATGTGTTGTGCTACAAATGTTATTGCGAAGTGAAGCCAGGGCAAGCCCTCGTGTCACTCTGAATAAGACTGTCGGCCAAAAGAGGAAATGGAAATGTCATGTAAATGTGTTTGTCATGCAGTGAGATCACGTGGTGAGAGACAGAGGGCGTCTCTGGTTTATGTTATGCCAGAGCATGAGCTTGTCTAACAACAAGATGGCTGTTTTGGGCTTCATGCCTCTGCTAGACCACTACTTGGAAAACGTTTCTCCCCATATTTTGGAGTAGACATGGCTCACAGGAAATACTGCCACTATGAAGACTGAGTATTCTTCTGTCTGAAGCTCTTCAAATATAACATCTCAATCAGATGCTCGACAAACATATGTAGATCCCATTTACACCTGGTGTTAAAATATGATCTGTATCCGGACACATTATCTAGATGTGGAAAAAGGGCTGTTAATGCAAGGTGTAAATGTGTCTTGATCAAAATGTTATCTGCCTGACCAATTCGAGGTAGTTTGGCTGGCATTGTGTCCGGCCCTTAGGTTAGTTCAAATGTAATCATTAAAACATGTGGGCATTTGTAGGCCACACAACATGTAGATATTTGTTTCTAGCCAACACAAAATATAGGTTGTTCAAATTTAGAAAGGATCAGGAGAGAAGGCTGAAAGAGACATGCCTCTAATTAGTGATTATACAACATTCAACAGAGCTGTGTGAAAAATGAAAGCTGCACGGTTGGGAAATGAGTGATATACAGTAAGAAATTACTGTGTGTGTGCGTGCAGCACTCATCTTTGCAGCTGGTCTGTTGTTAATAAGGCATATCCTTTATCCAGTCACAGAGTAACCTACACACTGCAACACATTGGGACAAACAGACACAAAAGTTTTCATACAAAGACAGGAATAATGATGTATTACATTTGCTGAATTTACAAGAGGGGCCAAATGAAGATTTTTTATCAAACAGCCTTTCACAAAGGTCATAAAGTTTTCCTTAACTTTACAATTCACAAACCTCTGATTCTTTTTTTTTTTTTTTCAGAGTGTCTGAGGCTGATTTGCTGCCACCTCTGATTACTCATGCTAAGGTTTTTCTCTGGAGGACAGAGATCCGATCTCAATGAGGATAATGAGAATGCATTTAAAATACCACATCTAAAAACAAAGGCAAGGTTGAATTGTTTATTATTCAGATAACATCTGGATACAGATCGGGTTTTAATGCCAGGTATAAATGAAGTCAAAGATTTTTGGTTTGGTTAGACTTCAGTACCTCTGTTGTTTCATTGCCTTTTAGGTTTGCTGCTGTCTTTGTTAGGCGTTATGATAAATGTTAGTTAATTTCATAGAAGCAGCCTGTTCTGCTTGACTTAAGAGGGAAAAGGAACCAGAAGCAGGGCAGAAAGAGGTAGTCAAGCCCAAAAAAGCTGTATTTTTATGCAGTCCTTTCTTTTTTCCTCCTCTACGTTACTGAGCCTCAAACAGAAAGTGACTGGGTTGTTTGCCCTGAAACAGATGATTGATTTTGTGTCATGCTGGCCCTGCTGTTGACCCCCCTCTCCCCCACCCCTCTCATAGCACCTACTTGGCCTTTGTTCTCCATTGTGTCTCTCATCCCCACACTGGTCCCGGTCCATTCAGGCAGCTGGACATTGCTGTGTTAATGGCGGACCACACTGCGCTCCCAGGGCGCTCGACCACTCAGCATGACAACAGTCACATCACTGCAAGAGTTGAAGCATTATCTAGTGATGATGCAACGCAGCCATAGGCCCTGTGAAATACAGTACACATTTCTTACTGTAGTGCCAGATGTTTGCATCATTTCCTTCATATGTCATTCCTTTACCCCTCCAGCTTGTGCAGACTAAGCTTTGTTGTTACATTTTTGTGCAGTTGCCTGAACAGTTGGTCGGTACCTTACTCTGATCACAGCTTGCTTGAGAAGTGCTTTCAGCTGGCTCTGCAGCCGCCATATATGTGTCAGGCAGCTCTCATGCTTTGTAATTGTGGTAAAGGCCTATGATTGTGCAGCTTTAGTGAGAAATGGTTTGTCCCATTACATCACATAATTGTTTTATTTAGCCTGGCTCAGAATTTCAGGAAGACAACAGCACAATTTGAATAAGACAGTGATTGAGGCACTGTTGTAATCGCACTGTGTCTTTGCTGCGTGGGTGCTTGCACTTCTAGTTATTTTTGTCTGTCATTTTTTTCTCCTTGGTTGTGCTCAGACTGTTACGTCACCGTTACTGTGGAAGTCGTTGTAAATCATATTAGAATGTACAAATTAACAACATAAAGATGTAAATACCTATACTAAAGGCCACCTTTTCACATTATCTCACTACGGTCTTGTTATCCAGCTGTATGTTTGCGTGTATGTGCTCGTGCATGTGTATGTGTGTGTGTTTTTAGCCTCTTTGTTTGTGATATTGTAAATGGTTTTGGGTGAGTGTGAAATAAGATCTACAATGAGCATTGCTTTCCCTCTGGCCACATATCCAGTTTGTCTTAAAGCCAGGCCCTATTGATTTGCTTGTTCTTCATCTTCAATTTCCTCCTGCTGTAGCTCAGAGAGTGCAGCTCGACCTGCGCATTGCTGGGGAAAGGCAGATATTCATATCCTGCCTTGTACAACAAGCATGTGTGCGGGGGCAGACTGAGGGGGCTGGTGTAATCTCACTGGACTGGATGTGTTGTGGAGGTTTGGCAAGGCACAGGTGGACACTGTGCAAGCATGGACATGCTGTTCAAACCCAAGGTTTTTATATGTTCATCTGTGCGTATGTATAACCCTCCAAGCAGTTGTCTTGAACCTGTATGGGGGAAAGTCATGGTGGATAGACCAGTTTGCAGTGTTTGGCATTGTCACCCTGCCATTAAACAAGAAGATACATACTTTGCCAATTATTAAATGTGTTGTCCAAAATTGTATTGGCTTATTAGAACATACATTAACATTACACAATGCAGGTGAATATTTTTTAAATAAAAATGTGTATCTTATTTATTTGCTGTCTGTTCATCCTTGCTTTTTCCCCTTTGTGTCTGATATACAAGATCAAATACCCTTACTTGGATGAGTAAACCCCCCAAAACTGCATCATTATATTAAGGGAAGGAAAATGTTGTGGTATGAATTAAGGATATTGAACAATGAGTTTCTTGCTTAACTGCTGCAATATTATAGAGGTTGTTATATGTATTTAATGCTACCTGAATTTGAAACAAGTAATTAACTTATGAGTGAATACTCAAAATAACAAGATCAGATACTTTGTTACAATGTCTCTCTTGGTCAGTAGGTGTAGGTTACATACTGTAAAATGTCAAATGACCAAATATCAATATATACACTGAATTCCACACTGTATTGTAGCTGTGGATCCTGGACATATTTGCGCAGTCAACTGTTTCCCTTAGTTTCCAGTCTTTATGGCAAGCTAAGCTAACCCCTTGCTGAAATTTCATATTCAACAGATGTGAGAGCTGTATTGATCTTCTTATCTAACTCTTGGCGAGTAAGCGGAGAAAGGTATTTCTCCAACATGTTGAACTATGTTTTTAAGGTGTAGGAGAGTGCAGACAAAGCATATCTGTCTTAATGTCCAGCCAGTGATGGAAGTTACTGAATGACAAGTTGCCTCAGGCGTTTTTTTCCTTCGTCAATCGTTACCTTACTTTGAGGTTTCCCCTTGGGGACCAAACTGCCTCCGTGAGCTTAACTGTGAATGAGTGTGTTCATGTACATGCTCCCATTTCATTTGTTCTTTCAGCGTCATAGGAGTGTCTGTAGATTCAGCAGAATTTCTTGAGCAAGCTTAAGAAGTTTGTATGTGTGTGCAGTACGACATAACATCTGTTTTCAACTCTTTTTCTTGTAGCATCATGTTTGCGGTTGTTCTCTCTGGAAAAGAAATGTTCTCAGAAGTTCAATTCTATTGCAGACTGCAGCAGGTTTTCCTTTTCTACACACAGTGAGCCTGTGTGTAAAATCACATATTGGCACTATTCAGTAAGTCTTTTGTAAGTAATCATAATGACACTGTAGATGTAGAATTATGTTTACTGAACAACCACAATTTTCGTACTAATGACGAACTGCAGGTAATTTACATCTGACAATATAAGATGGTAATGGAATGGTATCTGACTCATGACTGAATTGCACAAGCAGCTTAGAGCCCCAAATCTTTGAGGTCCCTGATGAGTTTTTAAGCTTCAAAAAAATGATAGCATACTTAGAAGTAGGTCTAGATGTTGTGGCCAAAATCCTCCATCACAGTATATGTATGTAATTTTATATCACAGCCATGGTATCACAGTGTAGACACTGTTATGTAAACTCAATTAAGAAATTATTAAAATAACCATACCGTACCATATGTCATCACATTTGATTATTTACTTCTTTTATTTGGAGCTTTCATACAAACAAAAACAACGGCCTCATATGAGGCAGCACTTTAGTTTAAAAACAAAAAACTTGAAGTACTAAAGCTAACATTCTTTCATTATCTCCACCAACTGTCGATTTCATGTCACGAGAACATGGTAAGAAGTCCTGCAGCTCAAATCACTTGACCTTGCGGGGCTGTTGGTTTGCTACGTTGTGCTGCTGCCCCGATTATATAGCAGACACCAGAGCCCTTTTCTCATATGAACTCTGGACAATGTTTGGAGAATCAGGTCTGTATGTTGTCCAGAGTTGTCCTTTAAAACTTATAGCACATTTCTCCATGTCAGACGCCTTCTCACCTATTGGAAATACTCTGTTTGGTGTCGGTGAGGGGTGGTGCCTGGGTAGAGCGTGCAGAAGGAGCAGGGTTCGTCTGTAACAATGACTGTTTTTGCATTGACATCAATACTACTGGTATTTGAATGTACCAGCAATGTCAAGAGTAGAAAGCAATGTACAGAAATGCAGAAGAGAGTATGAAGTAGCTACACTTTGAGCGGGGCAGGGCAGCAATGCATATACTGTAAACTGCAAATAAGTCTATGGTGGAGACGGTATTGCCAAATCTCTACTAGTGGACACAATTCTGCCATGACTGATTGATCAGTTTGCTAACAGTCAATCTGAAAATGAAGCAATGTTACCTATAGAAAGAGTACAAGCTTTCTTTCTTGACATCACCATCCTCACTATCACACCCACCACACTTTTAGTCTGTAGTTTTACCAAATCGCAGACGTTAATTAGCGAATGCTAAGTTAGCCTCCGACAGTGACAATTTGGGTCAACAACTCTTCCCAGTTAGAATTTATTAAACAACAAGCTGTGGCTTATTAAAAATTTCAGTCTTTGCAATTTGAAAGTTGCACTAGTTTGAATTCTAATCTTAAATATATGAACTAACCACAGTATGTTGTTATGCGCAGGTCCATACAGTAATCTGAGCAGCATTGTAAGATTGAAATTTTGCACACTTGTGAATCATTAGCATCATCTTGTGCCACAGACAAGGTTTAGGCAACATGTTAAAATATTCCAGCCGGCCACTGTTAGGCCAACAACTAGATTGTATATATTTGCAGGTGTGTGTCAACATAACATTCATGTTGAACCCAGATAATTTATATTCCCTTTTTCTTACTGTGTGGGAAATGGCTGCCATATAATTTTGTTTATAATTTTGGAAATAAATGAAAACTTAATTAATACAAAAATACAATAATTATAATAAACTCCAAAGTTAAAGGATTAAGAACATTTTTGGCAGGCGTCACCGATTTTAATTCTTTTTGAGTATTGGTTGTTGTTCTTATATTTTAATCATTTATAGTGAAATATTCACATTTTGCTAATAAGTCACCTAATATGTCCAAATAGATATAATATAAACCCTTATCTCATATAAATGTATAAAAAGACTGAGCAGTCATGTCATCTTAAAATAATGACATATTGGGATATATCAAATTCAACATGCAAAAGAACACCTGTAAAATGTAAATCCCTGTTGGTTGGTTTTGGTCTTTCTTTCCGGCATTTTCTACTGTTTAAACAGTTCAGAACCTGCTGTAAGACATGCTGGATGCATCATGAGACAGATACATCCATGGGCAAGTTGAGCTAGATGACATGAAAAAAATGAAGCAGTATTTTCAAGTTATTAACCAAAAGCAAAACCCCAAACAAGTCCGCAAAGAAAATGAAAATGAGGTTGAAACACTGAGTGGAAAGAGGATTTCCCTTGGCTAACTTTTGACAAGTAACAGCAATTCTTCTGTTGCAGTGATTGGGGGCTCCAGAAAAGACTTGAAGGGATGACCCATAATGAGTACTTTTATTAAGTGATGTCTGCTCACAGACCCAGTTGTGACTAATGATTTGAATCTGTTAAAAAACAAAGAATCTTTTGGATTCAAATTTTTGTAAGTAATGTTTTCTTTACTGGGAAAATCTGTTGAAGTCTGACATATTTAGAACTCTGTGGGCATAGTATCTGGTGAAAATAATATTTGAGTTAAACATGAAAGTATTCTGGTTCTACACACTGTTTTCCATGTTGCTTCATTGATGTTTGCCCTCACTCTTACTCCTCTCTCGATATTTTCAAATCCAACTTAGTGAATTAAGGGTTTGCTTGGACCAAACTAGACTTGGTGGTGATTGTTGGAACAGTGAAAGATGAACTAAGACGGTTTTGTCAAGTTTTGTTTTTTATTTTTATTGGCTTTTGCAAGATTGACATAGCAGCACTTTCTGGTGGAACAAAAAGCATCTTCAACAAAAAGGTATCCCATTTGCGTTGTTCACGGCTGCTAAGATTGCTCAAATAAAGAAACCGCGAGGTATTGAGTACCAAATGTTGTTGTTCATAAAGGTGAAAAATGCAAGAAATTGACTGAAAAACTTCAGAAAACATGGCTTGCTAACTGTCTGTGGTCAGGAGGAACCGAGTCAACTAATGGTGGAAATGGTGTAACATTAGCGGTTTCACATAAGACAGCTGAATATAAATGACATACCCTGCCTTGTCTCGAGGTGATCCATGTCTTTAGTGGTGTTTCACCTACCTTTACCAATGGGTTAGCCTAGCAAACAACCGTAAGGTAAACATCATTCAGCACCACAACGCTGAACGTTTGCTGCTAGGTTAATCCACATTAAGTTGCTGTTAACAGTTTCAAGACAGATGAATGTAAATAACATACCTTGTCTTGTTTCGAGGTTGTGGACCCAACCACTAACAAAAAAGTTGCCTCCATACTTTTGTCTGCTGTCATTTGTTTTCTAGAGTAGAGCGATGTCTGAATGAGCAGGTAGTTGTATTTACTGCCTCGGTAGCAGCAAAACCTTCAGTTGAGTTGAAAAATTTCTCCACTTCATGATGTAAGGGTCACATCCAACATATGTTCTGATTTTCTGTTTGTACCTTTCTCTCATCTAAACTAGCCTGGTAAGAACTTCATCTCATCCATTGCAGTTTTCACTTCCAGCCCTCTGTCTGAATTTAACATCACGTGACTGTAAACATTTACTGAGATTTGTATCCAGTTCATTGCTCATTTGAAGTATAGTATTTGTATGTTTTGTACAGCAAGAGGGGTTCTGTCCCTGCAGTTTACCATTATTTTTTTTCTGAAAATATTTCCTATTAAAGTTTAGATGGTACCCTGTATTCAGGCTGAGCAAGATGCCAAAAAACACCTCACATTGCAATTATTTTGACAGATACTGTGATTGCAATATGAGAATATGAGTCATGGTTTTAGTGGAAATTGTGATTTTTGGCATTTTATTTTCATTGAAAAAATCTAAAAATTATGACATTATTTTTGCTGAGGTCTGTACCGAACAAGCATATTCCCTTCTATCCGGAGATGATTTGTAGGCCAGGGCATCCCTGTAGCGATGGTGTAATGTTATGTTCTGACGCATTTTACCTTCTTATCAAAAAACTGCAGCTTGTGCAATTTGGATATTGCACTTTGCCACATTGCGATTTTGAAAATAGCTCAGCCCTGCCCTGTATGGAACATGAATGTCTTTTGCCACTTTTGAGTAATGACCCACACTAGTTGTCTTTAAGACATGGTAACAGACATTTTATACTTGTGCTACACTTTTGTGGCCTGTGCTACAAAATTTTCAACCTCTGTTGCACCAATTCTATGTGCAAATGCAGTTAATGTGCAGCCCTAATGCTATGGGCACTGCACCGCACTGTGGGAACTTTTAAGGCCACTGTATGGTGGATAATCTTTACCCATGTAATTTGAATACTTGAATAACATTTTTGAAATTAGGTGCTGGAGTAGGTAATACATACAAAGTGATTTTGACACAGCCCACATCACGTGTTTGTTTTCTTGTTTTTCAGCTTCTCTCTGTCACTTAGCTGCTATTGGTCAAGCACCCTGGCAACAGTTGTTTTGTGATTAATATTTGAATTTAAGCTACATTCATGTGTAATGATGTGTTTTCGTGTTGACCTAATTACATTAACTATAATTCAGTGTTGTAAATCAATGTAGTACTATATATGTACTGTTATATTGAGTCCATGGGGGAGCTATACTGGTTCTGTATCTGCATGTGCATGACGTGTCTCTTTTTGTTCCATCGGTGTGTTATTCAGAGCTACAAAACTTGATGTGCTGAGCTCTGTTCACCCAAGGTGTGGCATTTTGTGCATTTATGCCTTTGAACTGCTGTGCATATGCTCTGGATTTGATTCTCCCTCTCGCTATGATACACTAGAGACACAATTGGATACTAAAGGATGATCAAATAGCTTATTTCAGCACTGTACAATGCACGTATGCCAGTGTTTAAGTGACTTTAACAAAAGGGGGTGGGGGGGGGGGGTTATGTGAGGTGATGAGAGATTGTTTTGTTTTGTTGTGCTTTTGTGTTTTGTTTTGTTTTGTTTTTTTGGTGTGTGTGTGGGGGGGTCCTTTGCTGTTCATTTTGTATGTCCTTCCCCCCTTGGACTTGTCTCCAAAATGGCCTCTGTTCTAGTGGAAGTGAAAAGACTTTGTTGAGCCTGCTGGTAATTTGAGCCCAGTATTCATGGCCAGAGGAACGAACAAGGAAGGGAGGGAGGTGGAAGGGGAGGAGGAGGAGGAGGAGGGAGGTAAAGAAAGGCTTTCCTTCTTCGTATGGAATTTACCTCCCTAGTTCACCGTCTGGTTCTTTTGGAAGAGGCCCAAATAGTTACTCCCTTTGTGAGTTAGGTTGGAGCAATGTGCGATCATTCACAGGGATAATAAACAGCCAGTGGTTTTTGAAAAGGCTCTGGATGGGGCACTATGGGATCCACTCCATGCCATCATGTCTAAGTATGTTACAAATTTGTATTAACCCTTCATGCCCCCTTTCATGCTGTTCTCTTCTCAATACATTTAATGAGTCATGCTGAAAGAGGAATAATTCTTGAACAACCAAAATCTATCATTCATTATCTGTGTCTGTATATGCTCACCTCTATGTCTCTCTTCTCATCGAGGCCATTTGAGTTGTAGCAGAGTATTCTGTGTTTTCTAACCAAAAGCTAGCTGACATTTCTTGTTGCTACCTACCAGTGTGAGCGTGTCTGTGTATCCAGCTGGATGGGGCTGACATTCTCCAGTAGACAGTGAGCATGGTTGAACTGACCTTGACATTATTGGAAGTCCCCAGCCTCGCTGTGGTTGCCTTGGTGCTGGAGAGCGAGGGCAGCAGTCGCTGTAGCCAGGGGACCGCTACAGAAATGTCATACATCCTGTTGCTGTGGCTCTGCTGAAGACACAGCCTATGTTTGAATGTCCGGGTTAATTTCAGTTGTGTAAATGAGGCTTTGCTTTTTTTTCTTTTTTTTTTTGGAACATGTATTGTGGTGAATCTGATCAGTCTGGTGTTTATGAGGTGCATGTGTTTGCCCAGGGGATGACCTTGCTGTAAGCCAAATCTTCCCTTCTGTGTGTGAACAGAGCGCAGGAGGGCCTGCTCCTTTTTCTGCAGCCGTGACTGCTGTCTCTGTCTGTGGCTCTGCGTCTGACTGGGCGGCTGAGTGAGTGAGTGAGCAGGCGGGAAGGGAGGAAGAGAGAGCGGTGAGAGCAGAGGAGTGTGGGTCAGTGTTTCAGCAAAGTCTAGTCACATGACAAGAGGGTCGGGCCTCATGTTCGATGACTCACCCCTCCAGGCGTCTGGGTGGAAAGCGCCTCCTGCTGGTTCCCGTTGTCAGTGCATCCCAATGGGAGGCTCAGTGTAAAGCAGCACTTTAAAGCCTGTGGTTGTTTATCTGCTCTTTGAATAGCCGCCCCCCCCTCCTTCATGCTGGAAGCCCCTGTATGGATGAGACATAGGCCTATCACATCATGTGTATACCAAGTTGTCATTTTAGATGCTGGCAGATGAAAGCTCTCTGCTGCGTCTCCCATAAAAGCCTTCATTGTCCATATGAGTCAGCAAATTTGATTCTTCATTAAGTGTGTAAGGGTGGTTTCCTGTGTAGTTTTGGGGTTATGTGGACTTGACAACCTTCTGTCAATGTTTAATTAAGACAGCTGTTGTGACCTTCAGTCAAGGGGCCCTGTTTATATGTGATATTTTTTAACAGGTCTTCATTTTCTATTCATGCTGTTCTTCATTTTCCACTTGCACCTCTCCCCAAGGTGACCTACTTTGGTTGATTTGGCTTGGTGATGACACTGCTCTGTTCCTTATACATTTGCACAACAGTTTTAGTAACCAACTGTGTTGCGTAACATTTACCAACCAATAAATGTCACAAAGAAAGTAGGATTAGACAGGGTTGCCAGTGTAACAGGCGGATATTCAGCTTTTTACAAAACATGAGAGGAGAGCCAATAACCCTTTCTAAAGGCAGACATTTTGATGTGTCATAACAGGAAAAGCACAGGTGTAACTGATAGCATTATTAACAACTACATTCCATTTAGTTTCATTTCCAGGTCTCAGCTTTGTTTGCTGACTCATTTGAATGGTTTACTGGTACACGTAACTAATTACAGCTGTGCTTTTCCTGCTATGACAAGTGGAAATCTCTGTCATGAAAGTGGTCTATGTTGTAATGTGATTGAAGGTTCTTACCATACTGCACACACAGCCTATAAAACATGTGAAATGCTGTTCTATTACTTCATATATTTCATTAATATTTTTGAATTGCGAATTTTGTCTTATATGTAAATGCAGGATCCCTTCATGAAATATTGGTAGGGGAGGTCAAGCAGCCTTCAAAGCTCTTGAAGCTGACTGAGATCCATATGAAAGTAATTACCCATGCTTTGTTACGGTATATGTAATGGTTGTTTTAAGTATTTTTTTTTTAAGTTTGACTAATATTTCTTCAAAAATGTATTGATCAACATAAATTTTATAATATTAGATAAATTCTGTCATAACAGAACAATATCATGACTTTTATCTGTCAGGGGCATCAATCCAAAATTTGTTAATACACAGTTAACGACCAGTGAAGTGCATGCTTTTTCATAATATTACATGAGATGCTGAGTCATGTAGTAGGCTATTCGCCAGTATCCAGACTGTGTATGTGTGTATAACTGATGGTCTCCCTGTCTGTTGGCCTCTCTCCTCAGGTCCCTCATGACCGTGGGCCGTAGGCTACGGCTCAGCGGCGCCCCACCTCTGGAGTGGTCTGTTGCCGTAGTTGGGACCCTGTGATTCCTCTCCTTACCTCTCCTCCTCCCCCATCCCATCCTGTCCCTCCCCTCCCCTTCCCCCTCCTCCCCCCTCT
>JBBMOE010000042.1:2141865-2157221 GCA_037975065.1 Chaetodon trifasciatus | reverse complement strand
CCTCCTCCCCCCTCTTCCCCCCCTCCCACGCGTCGCTGTGCTGGACGTCATGAGCATAGTAATCGCGCTGGGAGTCACCACACCTGAAACCTCTTACTCAGATATGGCTGCTGGATCAGAGTAAGTTATCACTACATACTGGGTGGAACTCAAATAGTTGTGCCCTCACCTTAAAGAAAACATCTGTTTATTTGCAACCTGGGTCTTATTTTAGTTGTTTTGCTTTTTGCTTATTTTACTTTCCACATGATTTGCTGGTATCTGTGCATGTGGTGGCATTGCTCTCATAAAACATAGTGTCACAGGTTGTAAACAAACTTCCAATTGAAGCTAATCATTTGCACCACCTGAAAAGCGGTTGTAATCAGATCCAAATAAAAAATGAGTGGAACAGATAACAAAGGTTAGTGTCAAAGAAATAGAAGTTCTCTATTGTACTGAGCGACACCGGACCTTTGACCTACTCTGCATACATAGTTGTGCATGCTCACATTTGTTTAATGCAGTTTGGCTTTGTAATGAACATTTCAGATGTGTTTACTCTTGTTTTCATGTCTAAGTGCTGTAGATAATTTGGTTAAACTTAGGGTTTGTTAACAGCTTTTGTGATTGTCCTACCACAGATGTTACTTTCCATAATGAGGTGTGTTCTGGCCATGTTGCCACATCTCCAGATCTTGGCAATCAAGTTTGGGGAAAAAATGTTAGCATAATCTATAGCCAAAAGTTATCAACGGCCAAAATTTCCTTTCCTGTTCCATTACAGGATTGGTGTCAGTAAGCTCCAGTGGTTTTTGTTGAGGTCCCAGGGATTCCCAGCTAATGAAAAATAGCTTAAGTTATTCCCTTAAAAAATGTATCAGCAATGTTGTTGTGATAGGTATTAGATTTCAGTTCATCATTACATCATTAATAGAGTAGTACAAGTCTTTTACTGAAAGCAACACCATTTGTCCATGCAACGTTGCCAAACTCTCCCCTTCGTTCACATTTCTCTTTGTAGCACCTTGGATTGTGATCAATATGCTTCCTTCCAATATCATGTCAGCAGTTTTCTCTCGTCTGCACAAAGTTTGCTGGAGAGACCCATACAGATGGGAAGTGCAGTTCACCAAAGACTAAACTTTACCAGACAGAAATAAAGGAAATACAGTATATGATGCTCTCAAAACTGTTTGAAAAAGAAGCAATGCAAGCCTGACTCCCAGGGCTGGACCATGAACCAAAGTACCACTACTGGCATTTTGGCTTCCCAATCAAAGCCTCCTCATAAATGTTGGTGATTGCAGTCAATTTGCTGCATTACAAAGTTCACTCAGTCATCATGGGACCACAACATCATCACTTTTATTTTTATTTACCAGAGAATTTGCAAGGCTGTGAATTTTTATCTCCTACATTCTTGTTCTCCCACTTAATTTGAAGCTATCTCTACCTGTTTTGATAGTTTGAATAGTTTCACTGGGTGCAGTTTATAACTGGCCGCGGCAACTGTATGTTATGCCATATCGAATGAAAGAGCAAATTGTGGTTTATGATGCTAATAAAGGTTTCAGTTAACTTGTAACCATTTGCTGACTTCTGTCCATAGGCACAGCCCACCCTAACCAGCCTAGTTAGCGTCTCTATAATTGTGATCACTGTTGATTCAGTTTTGTCCAGCCCCCTGTCTGTGTAAGGGAGGTAGACTTCTCCACATCAGGCTCCAGCTGTGTAGTGTCTGAGGAAATGTCCACAGACAGCCTAAGTAAGAACAGTTGCCACTTCTCTGTAGGTAAGCCTGCTTACATGACTGAGGTAATGTGGAATGCTGTTGGTCTCTCTCCCACCCACCCCCATTCACGGTCCCCTTTAGCTTCCCCCTTTCCAAACCTCAGTTAGAAGGATTGATTCTAACACACGAGACAACACACCGTCTCTGCTGACATATACAAAATCTAGGAGTTCAGTTGTAACATTTTGTCATTTTGAGTCTTTTGACATTTCAGGTTCTCCAGAATTGGAGGACCAGGGGGGAAAGACAGAGTTGTTCACTGTCTGGCCAGACCTCAGTTAAAGGGCAAAAGGAGTTGCATAACATAATGGCGGCTCACATTCCATTTCCTAAATTGCTGTTTTCCCTGGCTGCAGAGCAACTTCAGGGTCTTGGCGCCATCTAGTGACTGATGTCTTTAATTAAAACAGTTGTTTATGTAACAGTTATGGAAGAGCACAGTGGAAAGCATCTACTGGTTTGTGCATATAATTCCAGTTTTCTTTTCTTAAAATAAGTGTTTTTGTTATCCTTCAGCCCTGAGTCAGTTGAAGCAAGTCCTGCCGTGAATGAGAAAAACTACAACAACCACAGCTGTGGGAGTGCACAGAGTCATGGGTATCGGGGACTACCATATGCTGTGAGTTCATACAGTTCTTTTCTAATCATCAATTCTAATCATAGCATGTGTTATCGTATGAATTTAGTAGTACTCTGTTAATCAAAGATAAGTTGGCTACAATTATAAGCATTTTAGAAGCTAAAATAATAACTCAGTTTAATCTATCCAGTCTTTCTTGTTTCTAATCTATTCAAGTTCTGTGTTCTATTAAAATAGAACAATAAGAGTTAAACTAAGGATTGGTGGTGCTTCTAGTTTGATGAGATACATGAATGTCTATCCTACTAGTCTTCTGTAACCGCAAACTACTTCTGTTATTAACAGCTGTACTGTTTCACATACCTGTTTTTTTGCCCTCATTTTCATTCGTCTCCATTTTCCGTTTCCCTTTTTGCCTGAACACCCGTTGTTTGAAGATGCAACAGTCTTCCGTTGTGTGTTGTCAGGATCACAACTATGGCGCGCCCCCTCCCCCCACCCCACCCGCCTCCCCGCTCTCCCAAACCATCATTCCCCGCATGGATCTCAACGGCGTGGTACGCGGCTCCCGCTATCACGAAACTACTGAGGACAACTCTGCTGACAGCGACAGCTCCTCAGAGGAGGACGGGGCTGTGGCCAGCTGGTGTCACTGCAGCCTGACGCCCGATGGCCTGCTCATCAAATGTGACAGCTGCAGGTGAGAGATGAAAAACCTGCCCAGTCTGGATCCTGGAACATAAGTTCCATCTGTTGTATCCAGTGCAAGACCTTCCAAACAGTCTTGGAAATTTGTGAGAAAGGACAGTGAAGTGCACCAAATCAAAGTTCCACCATTGAGAAAAGCAGTACAATTTTAAAGGCCTAATTATTATATATTTTATGTTTAAATTTAATGCATAGTGGTTTTTGTTTTAATAGTACCAAAAAAAATTCTGGTAGTGTGACCGCACTGCAACATGTTGTGAAACCCTTCACAACCGTCATTGGTCAAAATGCAGGAAGTGTTCATGTTCGCGCCCTCTGTCCATTTGTCAACTGCATAATCCAAATTTAAAATGTTACTGTTTGTCTCGAAACCTCAAAATCCTCAAACTTAAATAGTGTTTGCAAAAAGATTAGCCTAGCAGAATTTACCGCCATTTTCAAGGCTCAGTTAAATGGTCCAGTTATGTGCTTGGCCTTTTAGTCTGTTCAGCAATTTGTTGCTACAATCCGCTGATTGGATATTGTCATGTGCTTTGCAGCAATGTCCTGATTTATGTTATGTGCTGATGTGTTTTATTGTCTTTTTGTTACAGGGGACTTGACAGGAGGAAAGGAGCAGAAGGCCAACACAGAAAAACAGAAAATGTCTCAGGTACATTGTTGGTAGTAATTAATATAATGCAAAATTAATGAAGAATTAATTTCCCCATTTTATCAGATGATTCTTTAACTTTGTTTTTTTATGTAGCTGGAGAGAGCAGTGCCACTGAGAGTGGTGATGAAGAGGTGTCACCCTCCACTATCTCCTACACCGCCACCCAGCATACACCAACTAGCATCAAACTTACCGTCAACCGGGTCAAAAGAAGTAAATCGAAAAAGCGGAAGAAGAGTACAGAAAAAGCTCGTGGAACGCCAAAGGGCAAGAAGGTCAAGGTATACAAACTGTAGAGAAGCACAGTGGAATTAGTATGAGTCAAGTTGACAGATTGAAGAAATTGATAAAAGCTAATCCCAATGTGAAACTTCTACTTTTTGGTACAGGCTTGCCACATTAAGAAAACCTCTATTTTCTTTTCGATTTGAGAATATGTCCATGTATTGATCAAGGATAATTTTCCCTCTTTCAGGCTTTCAGAGAGGGTTCTCGGAAGTCCATGAGGATGAAAGTAAGTGTTAACCTGACATTTTTTTAGTTAGGTTTCACTCAGTTCTACCAACCCCAAGCTTCTCCTGTCAAAACCTGCTTTATCTTTTCTTCTGTCTAGAACTCAATCACTGAGGCTAATGTGTTGGATGAGAACACAGCAGAGGGATGGGAGAGCAGGATCCGCCAGTGGACGGACCAGTATGAGGAGGCTCTGGCCAACCAGTACAGCGCTGATGTCCAAACACTTCTCCAGCTTCACCGCACTGCCAGCACCACCGTCTCAAAGGCCGAGAGCGGCACCGCAACGCCTCCTTCCACCACACAGATCCACGCCTCAGTCGACGCCATGGACACCATAAACCGCACTGAACTGGCCTGCAACAACACAGTGCTGGGCTCACAGATGCAGGTCAGCCAGAGTCCTGATCCAAACTCACAATTGCACTTTGGGACCAAACAACATATTGATTCATCTCACGTCACAATGCATGCACATGCAGCAGTAGCATTCCAAAAGATGCAATTAAGCAGCAACAATAATTCAGCCCTCAATAACACATTATATAAACCATTTAACGGATTGATAGAAGATCACATCAGAGCATTTTTGTGTGAATGTTTTCCTGCATTTACAAATAAACAACATGTTATTTACTGTTAATAGCTCCAGTTGGGGAGAGTAACACGGGTTCAGAAACACAGGAAGATCCTCCGAGCAGCCAAGAACCTGGAACCTGACACACTCATCATTGAATACCGGGGAAAGGTCATGCTCAAACAACAATTTGAAGTCAACGGGCACTTCTTCAAAAAGTAAGAGATCACGATAGATGTGTTAATAGACCACTGTGCTATCTATACATTTAGTATTTGGGTCCACCCACAGCTGGATTCCAGTGTTGTTTCACCTGTATGTTGCTTTTGATACCATTGTTGTCATATTTTTCTAGGCCCTACCCATTTGTGTTGTTCTACTCAAAGTTTAATGATGTAGAGATGTGTGTTGATGCAAGGACCTTTGGAAATGATGCGCGTTTCATCAGGAGGTCATGTACACCCAATGCCGAGGTCAGCCACCAAGCTTTTTTAAAATCCCAGTGAATCCCAGCTTACTGTTACTTTTTTCTTTTTTTTTTTAACTAAGATGCATGTGTTCCCTTTCCCAGGTTCGTCATATGATTGCTGAGGGTATGATCCATCTCTGTATCTATGCCATTGGTCAAATCACAAAGGACGCTGAGGTCACCATTGGATTTGACTACGAGTTCAATAGCTGGTCAGTACTGCTCATCAACTCATATCTGTATTCCCACCTGCCTTCAAACTGCCCACTAGAAAACCTCCATCCCCATAAAAGCAACACAGGTCAAATCCAAACATCCAAGCAACATTCACATCGAGTGCATTAGTGGTAATGGTCCGATTCCTGTCTGGAAACATACAGTAGATAATAATTCAACTTAGCTGGTATCAGGAGAAACACAGGTATTGATTTTGCTTTGTTTTACCTAAAAACTGTTGGTTGATCTTGTTGCTGCTACAAAATGTCTTCTGTTCCATTCTCTGGTATTTTCTCCAGTGTAATCTTCTCCTCTTTCATACCAAATCACCAGTAATTACAAAGTGGACTGTGCCTGCCATAAGGGCAACCAGAACTGCCCGGTGCAGAAGCACAACCTGAGCCCCAGGGAGAGCTTGCTGAGTCCCCCCTCCCTACCACCTCCCTCCCCTCCAGTTGGTGCTGAGACCCGACGGAGAAAAGCCCGGAGAAGAGAGCTGGAGGGCTGCCTTGCGGGTGACAGCAACCAGACCTTGGATCAGCACCAGGAGGCCAAAGAACTGCAGGGGACGAGTGACACAGAGGTGTGTGTGTGTGTGTGTGCGTGCGTGCGTGCGTGCGTGCGTGCGCGCGCCTGCGTGTGTGTCTGTCTGTCTGTCTGTCTGTCTGTCTGTCTGTCTGTCTGTCTGGCTAAAATGAAGGGATCTTACAAATAAATCTGTTCAACAATCAAGTTAAACAACAAAATCTGTCTGTCAGTCTTAGATGTACGGACATCCAATATTAAAATTCAAAAACTGGGCTTGTCCTGTTTTTAAGAAGAAAAAAACTATGCTTGCCAAACCTTGCTTGTTCTTCCTGCTGGGTAAGATGTTTTCCTCATGCACTACCTGTCTGTGCCATTAGGAGAGACTGCTGGATGATGTAAAGGTGGAAGAGGGAGAGGATGGAGAGGTGGATGAAAACGGGGTCACCATCTCCAGTAAAAGAGTATGACATTTTAAGTATTTTGATAATTATTGAAAAGACAGAATCTTTCACGTAATTCTCTGACACTGCCTGTGTAACCTGTTGTGTTTCTGCCTGCTCATGTAGACATGTAACAGCCTGGAAAGGAGGCGGAGGAGAGTTGGAGGCACAGAGATAAAAGAGGAGGGTGTGGAAACTGAGGATGGGGCAGGAACCCCCGCAGGGAACACCCCTATACCCCACAACACTGGAGTCGGGGTCAGCACACGACGCACCACCTATGTTATGGTCAGTGAGAGAAGTCAAATAGTTTCTGTGTCTGTGAGTCGATCTTTGTCACATTTGTAATCAATCCTGTTTTTTTTATCCTCTTCAGGAAGCACCATCTATTGAAGAAAAGACCTCATTACCCAACCTGCCTGCCCCAATTGCTCCCCCTAAACCTGCACGACCAACCAAGCCTCGGCCCAAAAGTCGGATTTCTCGCTACCGGTCAAGCTCATCCCAGCGTGCCCGGCGGCAGCGTCAAACCCTCGCCCAGCAGGCAGCCGCAGCAATGGCAGGAACGCCATCATCAGCTGATCAGGGTGCTGCTCTGGACGAGGAGGGATCTCAGGGCCCATATGGTGCTGAACATGGCCATGGAGAGAGCAGTCTGGGCGGTCATCTCCTAGATGGAGATGGGCAGGGTCTAAACTGCATCAATAGAGGCAATTTGCGCTACCCCAAGACCAAGAAGGTTAGAGGACATTAGACTTTGTAGAAATTATTTGTAGGATTTTGGCAATTGTAGAGAAGAGTCAAGTCCATGCATCATTTATGTTTCTCTTTGCTCTCAGTACCTGGTGACAGAGTGGTTAAATGACAAGGTCCCTGGAGGGGAGAAGGTCCACCAAGAGGTGCCTGTTGAGCGCCCACTGCGGATAACCACTGACCCCACGGTGCTGGCCACCACCCTCAACATGCTGCCCGGCCTCTCCCATTCATCGCTCATCTGCACCACACCCAGACACTACGTCCGCTTCGGCTCCCCCTTCAACCCTGAGCGACGCCGGCCCCGCCCACTCCAAATGGATGGCACTTATGGCTGCTACAAGAAGGTGAGAAGTGCAGCAAAGTGTTGTAGAAGGATGGAGAATATGTTTATAAAATGCCTGTGAATGTGGTTGTCCTTCCACATTGATTGCCAGTGCTGTTCCTCGAAAGCTGAACACAGTCAAATATAACACTGTTGAATTACTGTTGTTTTGATGCAGAGATGGATAAAGCAGCTGGAGGATGAGAGCTGTTCTGCCAGTGTGGAGGACGGCACAGAGTCCACCTCCTCCCAACAAAGTACCAGTAGTAGATCCACCCCCAATCCCCTGTCCAGCGGTATGTACAGCATCACCTCCATCTGGATGACTCATTCAGTGCTGCAAATCGAAGAACTATAGATCAGAACCAAGCAGCTGGGTGCTACTATTACTACAAGTACAACTAAATGTAGAGTGCTTTCTTCATATAACTGCAGTCCAGATGAAAGTATTTAATATTTTACTGTTGTAACCTCATGTTCTCATCATGTGTTTCTATACTTTAACACTGGAAGTGTATTCTTGTTTTTCACCTCAAGTGTAATTTTTCCACACTTTGTGCTTTTAAAATCACAGAACTCAACGCACCATTTAAAAAGCGCCGCTTCAAGTATATGGTAGAGACAACACCAGCACCCTCAGACCATCTGCTTCGCCCACTGTCACCCATCACACCGCCGCTCCCAGAGGACTCCCTCCACCCACTGCTCCACAACCCCTGTGGCTCCTTGCTGCCCAACGGTCTGGTCTACTCACCCATGCCCTCGCTGCCCGCCAGTCGCTGCAACACACCGCTGCAATTTGAAGTAAGAACCCAATCCCAACAACACCTAGATACACAATTTCTTACCATCCATTTGGTAAACTGAGCCGTTGCTCTACAATCTTTTCCTTCTGACGTTGCACAGATGTGTCATATGAGCACAGTCTAGAAGGACATTCATCTCGCACAGTTTGCTTACATTCATGAGGAATTGCTACATGAAACATGTCCAAAATGAAAATCTTGATTCATCTCAAATACTCAATTGGCTGAGTGGTGGCTGCAGGGCTTTTTGCTACTCAAGAGATAGATAGTAATATATATAGTATGTGTTTTTTCAGCATAAAGTAAACATGCATCTGACAGATTCAAGTCAGTTGATTCACTCCCCCCCACAGTATATTTAGTGTTTGTAATTCTACAATATTGTATCTGTGGAGCATTGTAAATCATTGAGTATAAACTACTGTTTGTATGTAAATTAACCTTTTGGTGTTTAACATAGTTAAATCTTTATGCATTAAACACCAAGAACTTATAGATTTTAACACAACACACCAATGACACTTAATTTGCTGTTAATGCACCTGGACAGATTGGCCAAATATAATTAGTATTTGTGAAGTTTCTAATAGCCTTTGCTTTTCTCTCTAGAACATATCGTCCCCTGAGGCCTCTCCTGTTCACCGGCCAGAGTCCATCTCTCCTGAGGTATGCTCCTATCTCTCTGCCGCTAACTCTTCTAATGCAAACGGTTAAGTGCTATTAACTACTGATTTGTTTACTCAAATTTGTCTCTGACTAATTGTCCTCTCCCTCTGTCAGCCATGTCTTCAGACAGACTTTGACATCCCTCGGCCTCAGTTCCCGGACCTGTCACTGCCCTCCAGCTTGGAGAGCCCTGCGGCTGTGACCTCAGATGACTTTTCCCTTCCTGGAGGCCTCTCAGGCCATGATTCACAGGGCCCATCGTCTCTAGGCACCAGTTCCCTAAACCCAGTGTCCTGTCCTCCCTCAGACCTAACCCCCCAAAACAGGGAGCAGGCCTTCAGGACAGAGTTCAACCTCATATACACCTGCTCCCCCCTCAATGCGAACCTGGGAAACCCTGTGGCCACCGACCGCCGACTCTCCCAGTCAGAAGGTGGCTTCTCCCCAGCAGAGTCCTTTCACAGCTCCATAAGTGGCCAGGGACTGCTGGGAGATGTGGGCCTTGGCTCCATGTCACCATACAGCGAGCCTCAATATGGGGGAGGCTATCCAGACAGTGGCACACCTCCTCACACCAACAACCCACCACAAAAGAAGAAGGCAAGTTCTCCAAGTCTTAATGATAGGAATGTGAAAACTGTTTTGTAATTGGGTACTTTTTTTAGGTAAATTTTAAGGTGTTTCATCTGTTCTTTTCAAGCACGAATGACTTTGAGTGTGGTATGTGCAAAATGAAAAGCCAAACCTCATGATGTGCTTCCCCCTTGCTCTTTGTTTGCCCGTTGACTGTCTTAAATATATCAATTGGTCCCTTGTGTCAGGTGGTCAAATCCAAAAGCAACAGGCTTTTAAAGAAACATATTTAACCATTTTATGTGTATATCTGAAATGATTCGACTCTGTAGCTTTGTCCCTTCCTCCCCTTCCCTCCCCCTCCTCTCCCTCAGTCTCCTTCCTCCCCCTCGTTGCTCCTTGACACTTTTTGCCAAGTCTCTCTTCCACTTTTCTTCCAAGGCAGAGGGCCAACCAGCATACCATTAGTCTGCTGACAGGGAAGCCAGATTACCAGGCTATAGCTGTAAGAAGTGAATACAAGCCAGTACAAAATATGGTGAATATTCTCCCTACAACTACATCTTTAGAAGTGTGCATGTAAATATTGTTTCTTTGCATCTGCATACAACACCCACCCCATGCTCCGACAGCTCCGCCCCTTCCCCTCCTCCAAACCTACATTGAGTTATGATGCTATAGTTTTGAGCAGGAATTTTAAGTTACGCCATTTCAGTCAAGTTCATTGAAGTGTGTAAAGGTTCATCCATTGCCTTCAACGCGAGAGGCCGATGGTCCATGAATTCTCATGATGGTGTTGAGATGAAGCCCATGTGTCTCTGCTCCATCTCATCCGTGGCTCTTCAAACTGTGATCCATTCAGTGCTACTAAAAGCAAGGCTAAATTCACCAATGTGATTCACTGCAAAGGAAACATGCAGTATTACAAGGCACTATGGGAAAGTTCTGGGGCTCAGGGTAGATTGATGATGCTACAAATGGATGTTCCTGGGAGTTTTCTATTTAAAGATTCTCTGTCATGATCAAGCAAATATAATGTCAGATGGAGCTAACAGGTTTATGCAGCTGGTCACATCACATAGTCCTGTAAATGTAAGGGTAGAAATAAGCTAGTGCAATTGAAAAATCAGTGGTTGCTGCTAGCAGTGTTGCCCTAGAACTCATCATGTCAGACAAGTCAAGCTAGATATTGAGACAGGTGTCTAAATGAACGTGAGCATATGAAAATATGTGAACATAAAATATCTCACGTCCTGTTCTTCAGGGTTCTGTACCATTATCAGCTCTCCTTATGACCTCCTTATGTCCCTCATTAATATTCTCACTGTCACTCAGATTTTATTATTATTCAGAATTAGCTTGAAGTGACTCATGACTCAAGTTTAGCCATAATTGGGTCAGTTGACCCACCCAGACAGCAGAGCAAAGTTAATACAGTGAAGAAACTTCTATTTTATTTTTGTAGCTCAATCCTTTGGCTCTGTCAGTTGTAATAAGACTGTTCTTCACGTCATAATAAGCGCTGCCGAGATTTTGAGATGTGGCAACCACGTTGAAAATGGTTCCAATGGCACTGGACACACAAGCAGTCAGATCATCACATAGGTTCTAGAATAGAACCAATAGATTAGCCAGATTATCTGAAATAAAGGTGAAACTGAAAGTGAGCATACCTCAAATGTTGCGGCAGAATCACAAAGTGACTCTGTGAACTCAACTGAATGTCATTCTTTTTGTTTTCTCTTATTTAAGTAAATTAATTAACAGTAGTTTGCCTTTAAATAGTTGTTTGAAGGCAAACTACCAACCAATCAGAGGCTCACAGAGAAAATGTGCAGTGGTCAGCTCTCAGAGGGTTTCACAGAAGACAAATCCTGTATACTGTGTATATCTGTACAATGTAGTACAAAAAGCCATTGACAAATACAGTAGCACACTCATAGTAATGTGTCCACTGAAGACGAAGATATTTAGCGCTTGGAGGTAATTTCTAGTCCTCATGATGACACCGCCATCTTCTACAGTCTCCCTTATGTGTAATATTATGATATTGCAACGATGCAGGCAAGAGCCATCCATGTCAGTACCTGACTGTGTGGTCATCATCCCCCTCCCCTGCCTCTTTCATATACCCCCCGTTCTCAAGCCTTTTCTGTGTCATGACGACATTAAGCTGGGATGAGTGCTCTCATTCTCATTGTTAATAGTGGAGATGTGTGTATCTGTTGTGTGTGTGCTCAGACTTTTTGTGGATGTTGATATGAGTGTTTGTGTAGTTGTTGTTTCAGCGTGGTTGCATCATTGCGTGGTGCATTGAAAGTTGCCTGCTCTTTTGTCAAAGCTTTGGATGCTGTATGTTACTAACAGTGCATTCAGAACACACAAACTGTGGTCTGCAGTATGCTGTATTTGAGCCTTTCTCATGACAAGAAGTAATGGACTGGAGCAAAAACAGATGCATACAATGTCATTTTCATGTAAAAGGTGATTTCCATGGTGATTAAGGTGTGTTTTTCTTTCTGTCACATTGAATAGTTGTAAATACGCTTTCCAGGTGAGTCCTCTATGGTGTGGTGCATGCAGTCTGCCCATCACTCAGTTTTGGTGAATGATGTGATTCAGTCAGCGGCCCAACATCAGTGTGAATGACAACAAGTTGTGGGTTAAACTTGCACAGCAGACTGTGTGTCAGTCCTGCAACAGCAGGTGTTTAACAGCACTTCCCCCTCTGCTGCTTCAGGTGTCTTTGCTGGAGTACCGTAAGAGGAAGCAGGGAAGCGGTCGCGACTCAGAGCCAGTGGGGAGCAGTTCATCTCTGGGCAGCACGCCCACCCGGCCTGGCTCCCTCTACATCCAGGATTCCCATCATCCCCATTCCCATCAGCAGATGCAGCCCCCTGCCTCCCCACACAGCTCCTTCTCTTCCTCAGCACACATGTCCATCCCACAGATAGAGGAGGTCAGTCCTCCAGACCACCAGGGCTCGTCGGTGCAGTGCAGACGCCAGGACAACAACAACCAGTGGTGAGAGGCCCAGAATGATGCTCACTGAATTTAAGACACCTTTCAGTACATGTCACGTCAGCTGGAAGTTGTCATGTTTTAAAAGCTGTCTGATGAATTAGTGGATAGTAGAGTTGACTGGCAGATGACCTCTGGGTTTGGATTTTTCCAAGGATGGTCCCCACTACTGTTGAGCGTCTAAGGGAAGGTCAGGGGGTTCTGGAGCGAGTGCTCAGAAGCATCAAGATGGAGCGGAGTTACAAGAGGAGTGATGGCTCGGCAGAGAAGGAATCTGGTATGAAGACATTATGCAGAAGAAAACGTACAGCAATATATGTTGTTTTAACTTCCCAAATGGAATGCTTGTGTCACTGCTGGAGCTGAGAATCCTTTCTGTGTTTGCAGATACAGATCGATATGAGGTGCAGGCAGCGTCCATGGCTTCTCCCATGAAGAGTCCACACAGATACAGTCCCTCTGTGTACTCACACCAGGTAGTCTGGACAAGCTTCCTGTATCATTTGTTCCCCAACCACCAGTGTGCACACAGTTTGTTTACAACAGTGATATCAGTATACAAGCTGCCTGATGACCATTTGCCTCATTTAGTTAATTTCTGCGTTGATTTGTATTCAAGATACACTCAGTTTCAACGCTCAAACCTTCAGTGTATTTTGGCAGCTGCCCATGATGTCAGACCAATGGAGCTTTTAAGTGATATGGAAATAATTAGCCGTTACTGACCTACAACACAGACATTCAAGCATTCAGGTGCTAATTATGAGTAGAAATCCTGCATTTTTCTGAAGGTCCTGTATATCCAGCCATATTTATCCATATTTAGCCCCACTCCAGTAATTACAAGATGAATATGAAATTATTTATTATTCATTTTGGGAATGAAACATAATTAGTTAGTTAGGAGATGCAGACTCCATCTTGATTTGTCCAGTTGCATGAATGCTAATGTCATGGGAATCTCTCACAGCACAGTCCTGAAATGCAGCCTTAGAAATATGTCAGTCACAAAGAGTGAATGTTTTTTGTGTGTGTTCAGTCATCAGAAAGCCACCGGCAGACAGACAGCCCTTCCTTCCTCCAGCAAACCTCCAACTCTCCATTCCGGGGTTCCTATAGTCCCTCGTCAGGCCAGAGCCTCTACCCACGCCTCACCTCCTCTCACCCGGGACTGTCCCAGGACCATCCTCCATCCTCCTATCCCAGTCACAACCCCACCCCAACCTCCTCCTCAGACTCCAGGCTGCCAGCGGGCCCTCTACACCAGCAGAGTGGCAGCAGTAATGTGGACGGAGGCCACAGCTACAGCAACAGCCACTTAAAAGCGAGCCTTTTGAACAGCAGCAGCCTGGTGGGGACTCCCACCCCAGGACCCAGGGCCCATGGGCAGACTAAAATGGACTCGGGTGCCCAGGCCCCCAGAGGGAGTCAGCAGCAGGCATCTCGCAGCCTGAAGTCAGGCAGTCCGGGCCAGACAGCGCTGCAGGCCGGCTCCAGGCTGCTGTCGGCCTCCGGACCGACACACTACCCGCAGCGAGGGACAAGCCTCAGTCAGTTCCAGCACTCCCCTCTCCAGGGACCTGGAGTAAGGACACAGTCAGGAAGCTTTTAGGACCTTGTTCAAGTGTGTGTGTGTATGTGTGAGTGAGTGTGTGCGCGTGAGTGTGTACGAAGCTGCGAACCTCCTCAACCCCTAAAGCTACAATGAAATGGAGCTCAGGGAGTCTGAGGAGGGGAAATGTACAGACCTAAGAGGAGCAAAGACTTCTTTACAGATTTCTCTTTTTCTTATTTTCAGTCTTTTCTTTCTTTCTTTTCAGGAAAAAAAAAACAAATTACCACATTCTGCACAAAGCTAATCATTGACTTTGGACGTCATTATGGAATCAGTGGAAAAAGCGATTTGGATGACACATTCTAAAAAAAAAAAAACATGAATCACATGTAACTTGAAATTGTCCCCAGTGTTTCCTCATGTGCCAGACTGTGCAAACAGGCTCTATCGTACCGGAAAGTTTCAACTTCCACACAAATGTCTGTACAAAGTTCTAAAAAGCTGTACATGTCGTCAAGGCACCCAGGTCGGATAAATGCTGAGATGCATATGTAACTGAAAGCAAGAATTGTTTTATTTTCAATTTTTTTTGGTCAGCATTATTTTTGGATTTGGCGAGTGGCCGAGTCTGTGCTGCAGTAAATACGTGTTTGATTTGGAAAGGGGGAAATAATGCAAGCAAAAGCGACATGTTAATCATCCGTTCTAAAGATGCATTGGAGAGGCGGGGAGTAGGGGTTCTCCCTGGATACGATCATTCCATGTGATTACCAGCCTCCGTGTTCTCTCACTAAACATGAAAACAGCCCGTCTTTTGTCAAGGTTCTCCGTCTGTTCCAATGTTCTGTTGTTTTGGGTTCTCTTCTGTTCTCTCATCCCCACTGGACTGTTTTGACTTCACATTAGGACTACTTCACTGTAGACTTCTGATATTGTACTTGAGACATACAGGTCTTATGAATCATGGTGCTGCATTCATGTTTTTTCCAATAAATTTGAAATCTAGTTATGTTCCCCACATGTGGCTGCATTCATCTTGTCATTATATCAGTTTTGTTTTTCTCCAAATTCATACTAATCATTGAAGTGATGGGTTGCAGGAACAAAATAAGAGACAGATAATCCAACATAATTTCGAAGTTAAAATGTTTGGTTTGACTGTTTTTATCCTGTAGAATATATATATATATATATATA
>JBBMOE010000042.1:2073184-2141467 GCA_037975065.1 Chaetodon trifasciatus | reverse complement strand
ATATATATATATTTATATATATATATATATATATATATGATTTTTTCCCTGACCAATCCTTGCATTCCATGTGACACCAAGGAAAACTGGGGAAGGGATCTCTGAGTGAGTGTTTGGATTGTTTATTAAAACCTAGGTAAAAAAAGCTGCTATGTTCTCCCGTGAGAGCTGCTTCCCTTTCCACAGAATGCTGTATTTTTATTTTTCCTTCTAACTCTGATCCTCATAAACTGACTTGTAAGAAAGAGACGGTTCTCCTGACCGCCGCAGTGGGACCTCAAACCAACGTTAAGCTGACAGGTGGGCAGCAGCAGGAGTCGCCCTCTCCTCCCTCTGAGACTTTTGTTTTGGACCGAATGTGGAAAACAGCCGCGTTTGTGTGGAAGACTTGACGGACCGATATCCGGTCATAAGACTGGACCCTACCCACCACTACACCCCCTCTGCCCAGTCCACAAACAAACAGAAGGGTACTCATGTTACATGATTGTTTGACAAATTGAAAAAATAATTGTGACCCAAAATTAACCAGCACCTTAAAAATGGAAAAAATACAACCTAAAAGACACAATAGGACAATATGTATGATTATGTGTACTTGTATAGAAAGAAATGTGATATAGACTTGTATGGAGAAAATATAGTACACTGAATTTATCGCATGATATTTGTTTTTAGGGTCAGAGTGACCAACTTTGTCAGATGGTTGGAAGCTAATCATTGGGTCTGTTCCTGGATTCCTCCAAAAACCAGACGCTGCATTCTCTTTTTGTTTTGTAAAGTTCATTCTGTTGGTTTGGTTTTATTTTTACACAGATCATAGTAGTAACTATTTCAATTGTTCCCCTCCACAAGGTTTAAAGAGCAAGAGATGTAATGCATTTTGATAATAAAATAATCATGATGGTAATGTATTTTGAAAACTACCATTGTGATGTCTCATTTCAGGGAGTCACTTGTATGTTTTGCACACATCAGCAGCACAGCAGTCTAAGCAGGGAAGATGAGGGTCCATCTGAAGAGTGTCATTCAGGGTCTACAGTGTGACTTCGTTCTGTTCTATGGCTCTGGAGTTTTTAGCTTCTATTTGCTACTTTCCAGGATATGTTAAGAACCTGGAAAGCTCATGTCTGCCATTGAAACCATAATGTCTTTTCTCTCTGCTGTTTAAAGCCAAAATTAATCAGACAAGACAAAAACTCTTAAGTGTATAGTTGTGGCAGTAGAAGATGATGTGGGCTAAGCAATCAGTTGTTTTTTTCTAACTTTCTCGAACACATACACGACGCAGACCAGTTTGAGCATGCAGAATGAAAAGCTGTCACACTGCTCTTCTCCAGCACCATGTTTTCTTCACCAAACATTTTCAGCTCAGGCCTTCATCATCCTCTCATCTGTTAACAAAACATCATTTGACGTTAATGATATTAAAGATTACAAGAAAAATGCCTATAACTGTAAATACAGGATATAACATTACAATCAACTTCTCATTATGTTCTCTAAAAAATGCTCCTTTTCATTTTAACCATCAGTGGGTTAAAAGGTCAAATGTGCATTTTCAGTATCAGTAAACAAATTCTATATTGTGTCCACCTTATCATTCAGACATCTTTCAAAACAGTGTATTCAAATCACCTCCATCACTTAACCTTTATTACCAAACGTATTACTAGAATCTACTAGAAGAATTACTAGAAGTCCATCTCCCTGTGAATTGAACACATCCATCCAAGAAGTACATTCCCAATATCTCCACAGAGATCCTGTTAGTGGAGAACAAATATAATAATATATAATATATAATATATAATATGTCTTCAAGTCTAATTCCTCATTCCACCCTTACTGGTTCAGAGTGCCCACTTTAGAATTCCTCCCTTTTAATGAGCGACTTCTCCGCTTCAGTCATGGGATGAAAATCACAGTGGCTTTCTTCATACACTGTTTATCAGCAATAAGATTCTTTTCTTTGTATTGGCTCATTCCTGGCTTCCCTTTTTCTGTGTTTTGTCGTGTTATTTTTTATTTATTTATTTTTTTGGTTAATCAAATTTTGTCTTGGCCCAGTTTTCCTAATGGAGCATCAGTACTGTCTTTATCCACTAGAGGGCAGCATTGAGCCACAGGTGGATTCTGCAACGAGCAGCTGTGGCTTGTTGTGGCCCAGTGTGTGAAAGCATCACAATAGAAAGATTTAGTACTGTTGAGATTACTTTCCCTGTCTTTAATGTTAGACAGAGCATATGTACTGCAGCTTGCTCATATTCTCATACTGTCTCTACACTGCAGAAACTCACATCATACAAATCAGCCACCTAGAGGCTGTGGCTGCCTAATAGTCTCACTTGCTCTTTGGTCCATGAAGCCATATACCGATAACCAACTAGCTATTTAACTGTTAACTGTACATCTTTTAGTCAGATCTGTAAACAATTTACATTTGGATCAGGTGCATTTATTGCTGTAGCTAATTTATCTCAGTCCTCTGAATCAACAAATACAAGATGATTCTCACTGTCAGTGCCTTGAAAAGCATTTCCAAGGCATTTGTCATCCACCCAAACAGTATGACACTGCAAAATCATCAGTGTTGACTGTCAAGCATAACACGATGCCAGTGTTTCTATCAGGGTGAGACCACTGAGCTTGGAACAGCTGCCTCTGAGTGTCAGATTACACTCACAGACCTGAATGAGTTCCAGAAAGCATGTGGAAAAACAAATTTCCGGTGTGAGGTCTTCCCACTCTGTTTGCTTCCTCCCGCAGGTGGCAGGCGCACAGACACTAATTGAAGCGAGTGAGTGAACAGGTATGTTGGTGGGGAGCGGCGCTGAAGGCCACTCTGACGCCAGGTTGTCTGACTGGAGGAAAACGCACAGAGCAGATGGCTGGTCTGAGGCCTGTCAGCATGTGGAAGTCTTCATTCTCACCACTCCAGATGGCTTTTTATACACTGTCTACCAGCACAGCACTGACAGAGCCAGCAACCCACAAAGTCAGTCTGGCAGTAAAATCAGAGATTATTGGAGGATTTCAGACACACACACAAACTCCTGCAAACACTGAAAACTAGTAGTACATCTTGTTCACATGACACCTCTACAGGTTTGAGTTGAGTTTCCAGAGCTGCAGCCCTGCTCTGGTCCCACTTTGAGTCAGGAGTTAGAATTCAGCATTCTTCACACAAACAATCCACACACGCACACACACACACACACACACACACACACTTGTGGGGACATTACATAGACTTACATTAATTTCCTGGTGACTTACCCTAACCATAACCATAACCGCTATTTGCCTACTCCTAACCCTAAACCTAACCTAACCTTACCTAACCCGTAACCTAATCCTCAGTCTTCACCCTAAAATGTAATGATTTAACTTGTGGGGACCTGTATTTTGTCCCCACATATGACTGTGTAAAGAGATTTTTGTCCCCACAACGTGAGTAATACATGGGCACACACACACACACACACACACACACACACACACAGACTGATTGTGAGACAGTTTGCAGGTTAACGTTAGCCCTAAAGAGCTGCTGGTGGTTGAAAACTGCAACTTTAACACTTTGTTCACGTTGTAAGTGAGGTTGTCTTAATCTTTTTCCTGCTAACCTCCATCCTTTGTGAAGCTTATTAATTAGTGGTGGCAGTTTTTTCTGCCGATCTTGCTCATTAATAATGGAATTGTGTATCTCAGTCTTTCACCTCCTGTAGGCTACATGCAATGCTGCTCAAAGTGTGTACATCAGATTTTCTATGTTTAAAAAACATATGGGCAAGTTGTTAAGGCAGGCGCTCCATCTTCATGCCTTAACTGCACATTTAGGTTAGGCATTTAGATGGGGGAGATGTTCGGTTATGTATGGAGGTGCTAGACCATTCAGAACCTCTTAACCAGTTAAACAATTTCAAAATCAGTCAATGCAATTATTCTGATACCTTATTAATCGTTTAAGTCATTTTTTGCTGGATGTACAAAACACACTCTGCAGGAGGCATTAATAAATAAAAACAGAATGCAGTCAGTTGCTAATGAACTGTGTTTACTGACAACAGTTTACTGTTCCTGAGTCCACGTAGTAATCTCCTTAATACAGTCATGTGTTCACAAAGTGGTGAACCTCGCTCCATCCTTGCTTGTAAACGACTGAGCACCAGTTCACCTGTCAATTTCATTCTTACCCTCATCTTTTTCGCAAGTTGTAGTTGGATGAAACCAGCAGGGCTACGTCACCAGCGTAAAGCAGCATGCAGTCTGTCACACAACGCTCCACCAGTGTATATCTGCATTTACAGAGAGACATTCTGACTTGCCATTAGTACAGAAGTAACATTTCCAGTGCAGGACTTTTATTTTAATGGAGTATTTTTACAGTACAGTATTGGTACTTTTACTTAAGTAAAGGATCTGAATACTTCCTCCATCCCTGCTATTATTTCTTTTTATTAAAACTGTCCAGCATTGCAACAGTCCAGACAAGAGAAAACCAACACATGAATCTATTTCTCTGCATCAGGAAGATTATGACACGGTCTGACATTTGCACCTGTTGCCAGATTTCTTAGGTCCAAAAATACAGACTCACTAATGTTATCAATACGCCCCAGTCTTTGTCCATGATGACACCAAGGCTTTTCACCACAGGTTCAGTTTGATTTGTCAGAGTTTTGAGTCGACTAAAAACTCCAGACAGGTCTGAGGTTTAATCCCTGTCCTTTGCAGTCTACATGTTGACGTATCCCTGGGCAAGATACACAACTCCAAACTGCTCCCAATGTTGTGTGTGTGTGTGTGTGTGTGTGTGTGTGTGTGTGTGTGTGTGTGTGTGTGTGTGTGTGTGTGTGTGTGAATGATTATTTCTCCTGTTGAGCAGGCGGCACCTTACATGATAGCTTCTACCACCAGTGTGTGAATGGATGAATGTGGACTTGTGTTGTAAAGCATTTTGAGTTGTCAGGTAAGACGAGGAAGTACTATAAAAATGTAGTCTCTAATTCTGGATTAGAAGCTAAAAAATGTGATCATCACTTCTCTTCCTTTGACTGAGCCCTCTCATTTTCCAACAGGAAGTGTCAATAACAGTCAAAGAGAAGCTCAGGCCAGGGCCACCCAACCATGCCCACATGCATGTAATCCACCTGAAACAGATATCTGATGAGACCAGTTAAATTTGATTCATATCTTCAAAAACAATTACTACTACTACTACTACTACTACTACTACTACTACTACTACTACTACTACTGCTAAGAAGAAGAAGAAGAATGAATCTAAATTATCATCTCATCCTTAAGCCCTTCATGATTGGGAGAGTAAAGTGAGTATTCCATCTTGGCTGTGAAATTTGCATGTTTGATGAAAACATTTGCATGCACAGACAGTGTTTGCTCCTCATGCTGGCTCTGTAAACACTTATGTTTGTATCTCTCCGTGTGTGTGTGTGTGTGTGTGTGTGTGTGTGTGAGAGAGAGAGAGAGAGAGAGAGACTCTCTGAACTCATATTTTCTGTTGTACTGCCAAAAAATGTGAGATGAGGCTATCAATAGGAGGAAGACATATTTAAAGACTTTGCCTTTTTCATTATTTTCTGAAAATTAAATAGAGTGAGCAGTTAATTGATTAATGTAGAAAATGAAAGGCAGAATCTTAAAATTAAGAAAATAATTGCTAGTTTCAGTCCGAGTATTGACTATTACTCAGGTATCATATTAGCATTAATATTAAAGTGTTTCAAACGGCCCTTCAATAGATATGGCTATTTTTTATCTTCAACAAAGGTAACTTTTACTGAACACCTTCTTTCTTAAAAAAAAAAAAACAAAAAAAAAACTCCATGCACTCTAAGCATTACTTCGTGGCACCTATGTCCAGTTGGACCAGAAAGTTGTGTTATGGCACTTACTCATGTTGCTCTCTCCTGTCTAGACCCTTGCTTGTGATGTATGAAAATCTCATATGTACGTCGCTTTGGATAAAAGCGTCTGCCAAATGACCAATTGGAATTGTAGATAACAACTTTCGTTAATCACTGTGTTAAAGTCTCAGTTGATGGGAAATGGTTTTCCATCTAATGCTGTTAAAACAGGAATACAGGAAAAAAAAGGTTTCAGTGTTTTGCCGTGAACCATACCAAGTTTAGAGTTTTTCTTCTCCTTTCTTCTTACTTTCAGAGCCTGGATGTTGTGGACGGCTGTCTTGAGCTTCATGTCTCAGAGGAGGTGCCACCTGCAGGTGGAGCATTGAAAGATTATCATTACGCCTGCCATCCTTCTCCTGGTTAGTATTCCAATTAAGAGAAACAGCATGTTCTGTTTTATGGCCTTGAATTATGTTGCATGCTCACTTTAGTAGCTCCGCCGTAGATTCAGTTTTTGGCTTCATTAGTCATTATTTGTTAGTAGGATTTCCCCAAAACAGGATCAGTGACATTTGGTAGAAAGTTAAACAAAGGAAAAGAGATGTAGTATTTGAAAGCACTGAGCCTGAGAGCTTCAGCAGAGGGGGTCCTACTCGGGGTGAAAGAGTATTGTATCTGGGACAAATCTACTACATGACAGGTTCAGTCAGGCAGCTGTGGGTCGTCTGCTATGTAGTATCAAACTATCAAGGATCACTCAACATAACCAGTCTGACATTAGCATTACTATGGCTTGAGTCAGTGCAGTTAACTCTGTCTGTCATCGGCTTTGTAATGTAAAGCCCCTTTCAGGCATGCACCTCATAATGTGAATGTGAATAAAGCCCTCAGTCACTTTCACCTAAAAGTCACAGTGGCAGTCTTTCTAAGTCAGACCTCCAACATTCTGAATCTGTAACACAAGTCCAGCATCAGCGCTGTCAGATTAACATAAAGGTAGCAGCAACACAACGCACACGCACACACACACACACACACGCACAGGTGTCGTGTTTCACATTCTAAAAGCAGTATAATAAAAGTGGTACTCAGCAATCATCTCTAAAGCACAAAGAATAATCCAGTCTGATGCAACAGTGCTGCAATACATCCATCCTTTATGAAGGTTATAATGTTCACTTTATTTTGAAAGTGTTATAGGGAGGTGTTGATTCAACTGTGTGGTCATTTTAGAGGATGTAGTTTGGGTGATGTTGAAGTGTGCTGCATTACACAGACAGGACTGTCTGTTACTTTCTACCCTCACTGATATAAATGGGATGGATGAAATCTACATTTGGTCCTGACAAAAAGTGACTTATATATTAAATCAGCATGTTTTAAAGATATTCATGGGAAATCCAAACCCTGTTGTCATTTTCTCATCTTGACCTCCTTGACAATTGCTGTGTGGAGTCCCACCTGGCACCCTGGACCCTCACCTGAAGGGCCACATTGGCTCCCTGAGGTCACGGCTCTTGTTTGAGTTGTGAAGACAGGCAGACAGAGAGATGACAAAATGAGGGAGTGTGAGGCACAGAGGACTGTGAGGCACATCAATAAGGATCTCTGTTATTATCCCCAATCCAGCCGACAGTCTGGACATGCTGCTTCACAACAAAGAGAGCACCAATCTCTTCTGACGTACCATGCGGCCCACTGCCCCCCGGCCATCTTTTAGCTGCTCTGTCATGGCTATAAATAGCAGCGGCTAGCGTGGGCTAACCGATTCAGGGGTGGAGAGATTTGTGCGGTGTGCTGGGAGATGTTTCCATGAGGTTTGGGTTACATGTTAATAATATGTTTTCAAAAATGGCCTCTTGTCTATCTAAGCATGATGTTGGACATGGGTACTGTTCCTCTGTGTTAGTACAGTGCAGTTGGTGGCAGATTACTGTCAGTTTCACAGTTACAGCTGCATGTACACTGGCTGACTTTGTCAGATTACTTCCTTATCATAAAACAATTATTTACTTGACATGTCAGTGCAGCAGTACAGGAATGTCTGCTTACCCGGTAACATTTCTACAATCTAAATCAAGTCACAATTTTACTGGTTCAGTCAGACAACAGAGACAGAAAAAGATGTGAATGAAAAGAACTAAATCACGAGTATGGCTGTGCTAAAGCACAGTATAGGAGGTCACAGAGGGCAGGAGGGGGCAGAATAACCAAACTGCCTGTCCCACTGCCGAGCAGATGTTGGCTGTGCTTAACAGTTGTCTTACTGACAAACTGAAAGATGATGAAAGGAAGACTTTATCCTGTTCCTATTGTTTTAATGTTTCATTATGTATGAACTGAGTCATATGACAAATCAATAAATATGACTCTTAAGGTAGAGTCAGTGAGGAATCAGTCTGAGAGAGAGCGAGCGAGAGAGAGACAGAGAGAGAGAGAGAGAGAGAGACAGAGAGAGACAGAGAGACAGAGAGACAGAGAGAGAGAGAGTGTCCTGGGGGTAGGGCTTGATCAACACTGATAGTGCTGATCAGTAACAGTCCCTCCTTAACGCCTCGTCGCCTCACAAACAGATGGGACCAGTGGAACTCTGCTGTCTCACACACACATAAGCTCATACACAAACCCTCCCCCATGCAACTCCACATATAGAGACACACATGCTAACAAATGCAGTTGGGCAGACAGACCATACATATGCATATATATGTCTTCATATTGGTGCGTGCACATGCACACGCACGCACACAGTGGCTGGGTGTGTTATGTCCCCCAGGGCTCCATGTTCCAGCACTAATGTCTACTGCAGACTGTGGGAAGAGCAGGACGATGAACTGCAGGTCAGCTGCTGCTGCTGCATCATTATATGTTACATCATATAATGATGTAACAAGGATGAATGGAGGATGGCAAGGAGTGACTCTGGTGTGAACTGAGAGCACAAATGGCAGCAGAGAAGGAGCCGTTGTCTTTCTGAATAATGATTGTGGTGTGGCTCAGTTCCTAAAATGTCCCACATGTGTGACATTTCTACAGAAAGCACCAACTGGAGACCTCATAAAGCAGTCATTTGGTAATTCTACCCACATGACGTCATTTTTTCAGTATATCTATATTTGGTCAGTGAGTTTGGCTAAAAGTGCACTACTACTACTACTACTACTACTACTACTACTAGTACCACTAAATCTGATGCTAATACTACAAACAGTAAACCTTCTATGTATTTTGTGATGCAATAAATAAATATAGATTCAATCAAAGTCATTATTTATATGCTAAATCATAAATGGTTGGATCTAATTTTCTAATACCAATATCAAGATAATATAAACTATTGTATTACATTATTATAGTGTGGTCAGCCAAAACAAGACTGTTCGATCTTTCCTGAAAAGCAGACATTTTGGAGGTACAGTGTAAGGTTTGCATCTGACAACAGCCACGTGAGACTGCCATCTAACAGTTAACACTCAGTGAAGTTTGATGAAGAACTCTGTGTAAGATGGAATGCGTGTCTGTGTTAAGTGAAACTAAAAAGGTAGAATAAAACAGGTAGAAGAATATTAAGAGTCAATCAATTTATTCATTTTCTTGTTAAAACAACAACACCAATGGTGAGAGAGGGTGTATGACACTGGCTGTCATGCTGAGCTCTCCTGTGACAAACCTGCACAAACATTCCTTTTTCAATATTGAGAAACACCACAGCATCCCATAATCAGAGAAAATAACAGTACAACAATAACAGAGCAATGAAAAGAAAGCAATGTAAGAAAAGAAAAAAAGAAACACATTCAAAAGCACTGAAACCAAAAGTCAGGGGTCAAATGTAGAAGTACAGTTTCTATATATTCATTTGGCACAGTTGAATAGCAGTGTAGAGTAAGAGAGTCAAATATTTGTGGGCAGATGTACAATCAAAAGGAAAAACACTGAGAGGGAGACAGCTGTTTGCATTGTGTCCTTGATGAGCTCGGCCCTGGTATGTGATTCATTCAGAAGGACGAACTACTACTGATGAAGCTTGAATGTCATGGTTTGCACTGATGATCCCACCGACCCAAAACTACACAGTATAAGCAACAGATCACGCCTAAAGAAATCTTTCATACAAATAAATCCCACCAAATTCCATCTGTAATTCTGCACTGTGTAGTTGTCACAGTAGAACTGGGGTAAAATTATTACTTCTAACAGTCTCATGATGACTTTAGCTGTCAAAAAAAGTCTCACATTATTTTGTGAAATGAGCACAGACTCCACTTATAAGTTTTGAGCATGGAATTTCCCTCTTGACTTGAAGACGACCATATGATGTGGTTGGAAGCTTGAGCTTACATTATATTGTTATAGATCATTTCCAATGGTTTGGCCCAGTTAAATCACTGGGTGCTGCAACAAAACAATGAAAGTATGACAACCATCAGGGTTGGGTTCAGATTACTGAAACTGCTGAAAGCATTTGTCCCAAACATTAAGTGATTTGAGGATTGACACCAGAAACATCTGTCTCCAGTAAAAGTATGTCTAGAATGTATGCTAATGCTAATGCTCATTATGTTATAGGCACTGCACACCTGCGCAGGTATTTTCAGTTGTTCTGCTCAACTGAAGTTGTTGGGGCTACATGAATGATACAGATGTAAATGTCCCTGTTCTAAGAGGTGCAGCAGGATGGCGAGCAAGATGTCAGTCGAGCAGTGTGGACAAACCCCCACGCAGAGGTCTAATCAGGCAGCATAGGTGAAAACACACAGGCTTTAAAAAACAGTTTCCATCCAAATCTAGTGTAGATTTGATCAGAGTTTCCTGAAAATCGGCAAAAGAAAAGGTTGAATTAATGTGTGTTTCCATCCACTTTGTTTATGTGACTGTTAGGAGTTGGTTCATCAACATAAACAGCTGGTGGAGCTAATTCTCCTGTCTCACACCATTAAACCATTACAGAAGACGAGGACAAAACAAGATGAAAAGAGCTGCAGTCAAAGATCAGACTAAAAGCTGTGTTTTTGTGACTTTGTCTTTTGGTCCTGTAGAGCTCAAAACCATGATTCATTTTTCACTTAATCATAGTTTTAAGGGATTCTGCTCATTTCACAAAATATCATGAGACCTGACTGGTTAGCTGAGAGAGATCTGTACTGGAAACTTCAGTCCTGAGAAAATCTTCTGAATGTTGTCATTCTCAGCTGGCCTGTTTATTTCTACTGTTTCTCAGTGGGATCATTCTCTTTGTGAAAAGCTCTGAAGGGTCCAGATACTGTAGGCCTACCATGGAGAATCCATCCCATGGCACTCCTTCTCCTTCACCATCTCTTTCAGATTGGTAAAAATGGATAAATAACACAGAAAAAACTTTTTGTATTGAGTAAGAAATTTGCATTGTGCAGTAATGTGAATAGCTTTCATATCCACTGATTAAAATGATGTGGTGATTCTGCTGTCACCAGCGTTTTTCTCCTCTAATGTGAACACACCTTTACCATGAAGGTAACAGACAAGTGCAGGCGTCACAAAAAGCTGCCTTGCACCCTACTTGCAGCTCAGTGCTGATGGACTGAATCCACACTCGTCTGTGTTCAGAGTACAATCTGGATGGAGAAAAGTACATTTAAAAAACTGAGGGTAAAAAATTGAGGGTAAAATAAAATGATGATCACATCTGGGTCAATTTCCAGCCTTTGCATTCAATTGTGCCTTCCATTCAAAATGGACATGTCAAATTCAGACGCATGTTTGAAAGCACGACTCTCACTCCATGGAAAGGGATCCTGTGTGGAATCAGAGCAGGGGAGCGGCACAGTGCGGGATGCCTGTTGTCTTGATGAGTGTCTGTGCTGGGTCTGTCCTCTCGTCGTAGAGGCTCAGCTCTGTGCTCTTCAGCTGGTGGGCCTGGATAGTGTAGCAGGCTGCCCGTTGGACGGAACGGAGTCTGAGCCCCGCTGAGCCTGTGCAGGAAGCCTCGTCTTTGCAAGCCTGAGATAGATGCAGCATGCAGGGCCTTTCCTGGTGGCGGATGTACAAACCAAACCCAGTTGACCAGAGCAGAGCTGAACATGACCAGTGAGTTAGGGGAGAGAGTGCACTTCAAAAAACAAAGAAAACTGAACATAGTGATATATGAATGAATGAAGTAGCTGAGGACAGGAAGGACATTTCACAGCCTGTCAGCTTTTCTGGTTCTCAGTGTAGCATGGACTGAAGGATGACGCTGCCTCAGAATTACACACGGTTAAAAGACAAGTGGAAAGCACACATTTTGAGGATTTGACAATGAAGCAGGTTTGACTACAGCCTACAGGGATGTTTCATGTATGGGGCAGAAAAAATGCTTAAAAGAGTCTCTTTTTACCCTGTTTCCATAGAAACATCTCATTTACATACCTGTTTTATTTTTGTAGTTCCTGGGATCAGACCTTGTCATATACAAAGAGCAGTTGAAAATTGGCCTGAAAAAGACTTCAAAATTACACTGCGGCTGTACAAAATCATCTTTTTTTCCTTGTTCTCGCTTTTTTTTTTTTTTTTTTTTTAGTTATGTCAGAAGTAGCACCTGTGTGCTTTTACATATGCACTTTATAATGTTACCTTTAAAGCTGGAAATAGCTTTTCTCCACTCAATAAAAATATGTATATTTTCATAGAATACTCCCACTGCAAGCATTATTATCATTATCATAATCCTTGTTATAACAACGTAATGAGACAGTAACACTGTATGTTATGAATGATTTTATCCCAGAGTTTGATAAAGCTGATGGTCATACTTCCTCTCAGGATGTATTTCTCTCCCAACAGACAGAGTTTGCCATTGTTAGGTTCTTCCATTTCAGTCCTATTTTACAAACTGCTGGGCTCTGGCCTCCAAGCCCAAGGGTTAAACCTGAAGAGCTTCAGAGAGGAGAGGAGAGGAGAGGAGAGGAGAGGAGAGGAGGGGAGAGGAGAGGCTGAGAAAGAGAGGAATGGATGGAGGGAGGGAGGGGGAACTGGATGAGGAGGAGAGGAAGTTTGGCTCTCAGTGGAACCGCTGGACTCCAAATCTTGGATCCTTGGTGTCCCGGATTTCAATCTGAAGGAGGAACAGAGAGAGACAGAGAAGAGAGACAGTATCAGGATGGCTGCAGCAACATCTTAGCAGAGAAAAAGAGTGTTTGGGGAGAAATGTGGCTGGTCAGAGGAGAGAGAGAAGAGGGGATGACACAGGAGGGAAGGGCCAGCACTTATTCATGCCCTGTGTGCTTTACACTCTAATGTAAAGGAGAACACCAAACATTTGCTTTGTAATCCATGATTTGCCTGATTTCTATAGTTGTTAAGATACTACAAGCTGCTTGAAAGTCATGTGGCATTTGTTTAATGATGAATTAATCAATGCTTGGCCACTGGGACGCAGCGGTGGAGGAAGTACTCAGATCTTTTAAATTAAAGTAAAAGTGCTTCATACAAATTAAGGAAAGGTACAACAAGAATTGGCATCAAAATATACTTAAAGTACCAAAAGTAAAAGTATTCATCATGCAGGATGGCCTGCTTATCACATCAGATTCTAATTATGGAAGCATTGATGTGTAAACCACTTTAATGTTGAAGTTGGTAAAAGGGGAGCGTATTTTAACAAGTTTATGGTCTTCCTTTGTAGGGTAGCTTGTAAATTTCTCCCCAGGGATCAATCAGATTTTATCTTCATCTATAATATTACATCATGTTTTACTTCTTGATTATTTTTTGTCTTATTAATCTGAATCAAAAAATCTTCAGCTAGTGAAGTAAAAAGTGAAAACATTTCCCTCTGAAATGTACTGGAGTAGAAGTAGAAAGAAACAGAATAAAGAAACACTTTAGAAAAGTGGAAGTACTTCAAAATTTGACTCAGGTTTTACAGTTCTAATTAACCTTATTTGAGTCTAGCTATGGCATCCAAATGTTTGGCTCTGGACCCACTGAAATATGTTTGACTTGCCCCAGCCATGTAATCACATCATCATCATTTGTCATTGGTGATTTTGGATAGTCATCTCTGCACTTAATCTCTGGCTGCTCTGCTCCATTTGGCTGCAGATGGCAGACAGCGAGGCGGCAGAAGGGCTCTGACATATGAGTCAGAACGAGCCGGCGAGATGTGGAAAATGAAAGGGACCAAAAACAAACATAAAGAAACATACTAATGCAATGGGCTTGAAAGGTCACACCGTAATACACTTCCTGTCACATTTTCCACACTGCCTTTAGAGCTCATTCTTTCAATGCAGCGTTATCCTTTTTTTCTGTTTAAATGTATAACCTAACATGTGCAGGAGGGTCAAAGCAGAATCAATTTCATGTTGATTTGTTCTAACATGAAATCCAAAATATTTTATGCTTCAGAAAGTGATAAAATACAAGTGAGACTTCATTACGGCGTTTCCCTCTGAGAGATAAACAGAGCAGCGCACTGACAGAAACTTCAGATGAAAATGGGAGCTGCTTAATGGCATGTCAATAACGAGGTCACAACAAGGACCATTTACTGTAAGTCAGCAACTCAATTAAGCAAGCCGCAATCTGATTTGGTACCCTAACCCTCCATTAATACCCAGCCAGTGCTGCCTCTGACTCCTGATTGGCTGAGAGGAGGATTTGAGGGGTTGATGGTGCTGACCTGTGGTTAATGATGGTTCATCCTCCACGCAAGCCAATTTAATGAAAATTGGATTGAGGAAGAAGAGTTGGGGATGGGGCAGAGGGGTGGGGATGGCGAGGTGGAGAGGTTGGGGATTAGTATGTTATTAATCTGTTTAGGATGACCATCACTCTGGCTCCATCGCCCTGGGTGGATGCCAATTGTGTGCTAATGGCCTTGACACCACAGAAAAGTCATATAATACAGGCGGGGACACCCCCTGGAACATGACACTTATAAATCACCCCCAACCTTTCCTCTACTGCACAGTACGGTTTGGCCAAAATGAGGAAAAGACTTTCCTACAAAGTGCCCTGAAGAAGCTTGGAAAGGGTTAGATCATGTGTGTGTGTGAGACACAAGGCTCTGACACTGCGACCACCACAGTGGTTTCACATGAGTCAAGAGGAGCATTCTAAACTCTGCCCAGTGCTTTCCATTCATACCTAGATGGCAGATGTATCAGTCCACGACACACTGTACACACAGCAAAGAGAACATGGACTCAACTACACAACTACAGAGCTGGAGGGGAAGCACAAGCAATAGTCAATAGCCTCTGAATATTTGGATGCTTCCTCTAATGCAATTAAGTATTTACTGTAAAATACACATTCCCATTAGCCCCATTTTCCATACTGTGTCTAACACCTCAGAAAATTAGCATCATTAAGAAACACCAGTGAATTGCTTTTCACAACTCACACAAATGTGACCCACTCATGAAAACATGGCTCCACCGACAGGTCAAAAACTCTTAAACTCTTTACTGTCCCAGAGAAGATAATTCTTCTTTTTGAACAAATTCCAAAGTTAATGTCCTTCACACCATCAGTGACACACAAAACACAAATAACTAATTATCTATTGTAAGTCAACACAAAGACAAAATAATGAGAGGTAAAAAGGGGTTCACAGAGCATTTTCCTTTACAAGACAGAGGAGAGCACAGACATCAGCTTCTCACAAAGAGGTAACCAGGTGCATGCAAGGGTGACATGCTGCAGAGCTGGATCAGAGTGTCATAGAAACGAATGGGGAAAAACTGGTTGGTCTTACTCCGTCCATTCGTAGAGAGGAGCCAAGATGGAGCTACAGGGAGGAAGCAGTGTGAAGAAAGGGTCATCATGGTTTGTTTCTTTTATTAATGTGTGTCTCAAGCGGTGTTCTTCTACATGTGGTCCAGCACGTGTACTGGTGCAGGTGGGATTACCTTTCCTCACTGGGCCAACAAATCCTCCAAGTCAAATGTTTGTCTACGCCCTCCACATTTAACTGTTTTCTGATATGATACCACAGAACAATTCTACACACATTTACAGCATTATTTATTTTCATTTTTGAGACATGCAAAGCATAAGAAGGCAGAAAAAAAGACTGAGGCACATTAAGAGTCCCCCCACTTCTTCCTCTTGCAGAACACTAAGAGCTAGAGATGGTTTTCCTCGTGCTGGTGCTTTGAACAATTTATTCTTCATGCACCGCGGCGCACAGCTGCTCACGTCACATTTGTGTTTGTGGGATTTTTTTGTAACTCAGCTTGCCTTGTAATTAGGCTGTTTTTTCCCTGTCCTCTCTTTCTTTGATGCTGACGTACATGCACAGAGAGGCTGGAGGGCCTGGTGTATGCAGCAGACCCACTCCTCAGTGAAAGGCCTTCCTCGACTTGACATCTCCTCTCCACTCGCAGTAGGCTTTGCTCCTTTGGGAAAGCATTGTGCCCCGGGATGTTTTCTATGCCATGCTACCGCCTTTTGTTTCCCAACTGACTCCTTCTCTCCTTCTACCTTTCTGCCTCAGTACAGCCTTCTAGCCTGTCATGTCCCCTGATTCGAATATATCACTTTATCGGGGTCTTTACCAGGCCACCTGACACCAGGTAGCATCAGCTGATGGGAAACTGCACTCACTGAACAGGAAGAGATCACTGTGATGTTTTAAATTACAACTTGCTGCCTTGTGGTTGTATACACCAACCAGTCAGGTTGCAGTTTACATCCATGTCTGTCCAGTCTCAATGTAATATATGCAGTGAAGACTTTGAAGTAATTTAATTAAACCTATTACCTGTATTTTTTGGTGACATAGAAGTTAACACTATATTACCATGTGTGATTCCAGTGAATCATTTCCAGTGAGAAACATGCTGTCGTCACTCAGAGGCTATTTTTACAGAGGAGTACAGAGGACTGATACAGAGCTTCATCACATGGCCATTAGAACCAATGAGGTTGTGGTCGACTACAATGCTTCAAATATGAATGTTGCTGCAAGAGCCGAGGGGTAGTCAGTTTGTTCCAATCTGCAAACTCTAGATGCCACTAAGTGCCACACATTGGTTTGTTAAGCATGTATTTTGTACCCTCATTATAAAGTAATAGGATAATCAAAAGAGCTCCAGAAACAAGCAACAAGATATGTTATATTCATGAATTAGTTTGTCTTCTCTGTCCGCACACATCATGCAGTTTTATGGTAATACACGAATTCCTCATAAATGCTGCAGGAAATAAACAAGATGAAGAGGACGTGGTAATCTGCAACTAGTTTGTCGGCAACTCAAAAGCCAGCTTTTGTTCCTTGGCCCTGTGTGAATCCCTTTTTGTGAAAAAGCTAGGGTTTTTTTTTTAATTCTCATTTTTCAATTTTTTTTTTTTTTTTGCAATTTGCCGATCAAAACGCACAAAAATATAGTAGACGGAAATTCAAGGCAGTGCCTCCTCTCAGGCTGCATAAGAAATCCACAGCGTCTTTGCCTGGGGCATTACACAGTGTGGAAGTGCAGTAAGTGCTGCCTGACAGGCTCAGCTCAGGGACACAGAGCCCCACTGTCTTTTCTTTCTCATACACAAAGGCCACTGAGAGCTTTTGTAGGTGTTTTGCATGTAACTCATGGATAATACAGTACTGTGTGTGTGTGTAGGTACAGTGTTAACATGTTCAGATACATGTTAACATGTTTTATTTGTGCCAACATGTATATCACTTCCCTTCCACCCCTCCTACCTGTCTGATCTGGATGTCTACATTTTTGCTTCCAGTGAAATGTGTACTTTCACTGGACCCACACACACTGCCATGCATTGCCACAGAATACAGACCATTCACAACCCTGTGAATACACACTGAAGTCACAACAATAACAACGACAGTGGGAACTTACCCTGGACACAGCAAAATCTGTGACAAGGAAAAGAAAAGACAAAAAGAGAAAGATTAATATTTTTCATTTACCTGGAGTCTGAATTTCCTTTTAACAATACACAAGCTACTGTGCACTTTCACTATATATAGTAATATCAGTGGTCCTCTGTAGTCCTCTCTGTGAGGTTTAAAACTCCACCAATATCTTTTCCAAATACCAACCAAGGTGCTCGAGGATGGAGGAAAGTGAAGACACACAGATGACAACTGTGGATAAGTGATCCTACTGCATTTTACCATTCAAAGTAACAATGTGGGGATTAGAGGGTGGAGTTGGGCACTGTAACAAAATGTCAGTTCATCTTTAATGTCACATGCAAGTATGATAGCAGGTGTCCATGCAAATGTATGACACCTGTTCAGGTTTACAGACTTACAGATGCAGAAGATGTTTTACACAGCGAGACACAGAGGAATAAGGACAGAGAGACCGGCAAACACACTAGGAGGAGGTGGGGGTGTGGGGGGGTGTGGGGAGCAGTGAGAGACAGTAGTGAGAAAATCTGAGATGCAAACAGTGAACGAGAGACAGACAAACAGACAGAGACATATGCAGTGAGAGGAAACCACAGCCTCATCCTTTTGGAATCTGACATGTAACCATGGTAACTTCCTCCACACACTCAGAGGAATTGGGGGAGTTTATTCTTGATTTCTCTTAAGGCAGCTCAACACAGTCTTCACCTCCTCTGATGATGCTGCAACATTTCTCGACACAGCAACAGTCGTGTACAGAAAACGCCACGACCAACATTTACTGTGAGAAGTACATCAACCACACAGCTGAGGACGTCAATGTAATGACAGCGTGAGTTTCAGGCCGGCAGGGGTTAATTAGATTTGTCAGCACTAGTGAGGACATCTTCCTTCACAATCATAGCCAAAATAACATTGCTAAATGTCCATGCCCTCCATGAAGGTTGTGAAATGCCATTGTGTGCTCACATGAAAAATTCTTTTTTTGATCAGTTAAAATGCAAAACATGCTCATTTACTCAGGTCACACCCAAGAAGAACAAATTAATCATGCATGCAAACCAATTAATTAACATGTGTCCTCAATTTAGGATGCTAGAACATTTTTCAAGTATCAATAATTTAGGTTATTCAGCAACTTTAAAACTTAATTCACTTCCTGTCAACAATATGCTGAATTTGGTTGATTGCTTTCATTTAAGTGTGTTACTCTGCTGAAACAAACAAACAAACAAACAAACAAACAAACAAACAAACAAACAAACAAACAAACAAACAAACAAACAAACAAACAAACAAACCAGGCTCTCTAAGTTTGTTTTTTGAGAGTGATATCTGCTCTTGGCTAGGCTGAGTTGTTCCCCGGCTGGTAAATGATCCTAAATTTAAATATGTGTGCTCGTACACCAGCGAGATTCTTTTAGCTGAATCAGGCTTTTGAGAAGACAAAATAAATGAAATGAGAAGTGAAGAAGAATCAAGTGAAAGAGATACTGAGGGCCTGATGAGTAAAAGTTTTCAGTTGTGAGAATTTGCATTGGTCAAAAAGTAGTTGGCAGAGATTGTTGTGTACAGTATATATTAAAACTCCTTAGCATCCTTTATTTCCCACAATGGCTCAGTGTTTGCCTGCTTGCTCTGGTTTAAACACTTTAGTTTGCGTCCAAACTAAAATACAATAAAAAGTCACACAATAACACAAACAGACCAACCTATCAGACCAGTCATTCCTGTATTAAAAAAAATAAAATTACTGTTTTTGTCAATGGATCTGGTAGCTTAGAACACAACAATATGGTAGCAGTTTCTGATAAAAAAGACACAACATCTCTCTACGGATCCATACTGTGATCAGACACTTAGAAACTGAATCTGAGCCTGTCAGTGGTAAAACAAGCCCTTTCCGTGGATGTTCTTTGACCGATGCATTTCCTCCCAAGAATTATGGCCATTGCAGCCTGATTCACAGCTGCCGGCTGAGGTGATCCACTGATCCAACCCCAAGACCTTGTATAGCTATTACTCATTTCACAGCTAATAGGACTACAACTATGAATGCATGACAGAAACACATTACTTGGCTTCTTGGCCCTTCCTGTAATTCCATTAAAAATGCTTAGAACTTTAACAACATTTGAATAATTTCCACTTCTCACCTTTGTTGTCGGCCTTCAGCTCCTCCTGCAGGAAGTCACTCTGCCGGTTGCCGAGCACAAAGGCCAGGAAGGAGAGGATGAGGGCGTCCAGGATGCCGATGATGGCCAGGATGTAGGCCCAGCGCACTGAGCAGTTGCCCAGGGTGTACTTCCCCGTGTCCTCTCCGCACATGTCCCGGATCACCTCGGCGTCCCAGCCGTTTGGGAAAATCATACAGCCGAGCACCAGACACACGGCTGGAGGACAAAGAGAGGGAAGTGTGGAGGCATGAAGGGACAACAGAAGAAGAAGGAGTTTCAGTTACTGAGTGCAGCAGCATGATGGACACGGTGGTCATATGGTCATACAGTGTAGCGGAATTTGGTTTGTGTGATACCGGATATTGTCAGGTAGTGTATGTAGGAATATGCAGAGTGATGGGTCAAGGTGACAGGGTTATGTTCCATTGAAAAGCAGCTCTGGAAAAAAAATCAATACAGGAAGAGGGTTGAGTTGTAGAACAAAGCAAGATTGAAAGGCAGGGCGATGAAACAGGAGGGTGAGGCAGGTGGGGAGAGAAAATTGGTTTAGGTGTAAAACAGCGGGTTGGGCTGAGGGTTATATGAAGTTAACAAGATGAAAGTGAAAGAAAAGAGGTGATACAGAGGAGAGAAGACAGAATATTATTTTTTCCATTTCACTCTGGGTTGTAAGTCTGTTGCGGTGGTATTTCCAGTATCTGCCTCATCACTCAATCTCTTCCCCTCTCTGCTCTCTGTTCTTCAGTACAGACAAGTCTTTGAACTGATGGAGTGAGAAATGGAGAGATAGAACATGCCAGCATGAAGGAGAGAGAGGGAGTGAAAGGCTTTGATGTTTTTTAATCATGTGACATACATTCACATGCTAAACATGCACGTGATTCAAATGTGACAAATTTACATTTGCTTTTTTGTAAGGGTAAAATACATTAAAACCTCTTCAGACCACAGACCACAGACACCTGTTATGGGAATAGTTTGACATTTTGGGACATACGCTTACTACTTTAGCGTGTTAGCTATACTTGAAACAGGGAAACAGCTAGCCTGGCTTCAATTTAAGGTAAAAAAAAAGCCTTCCAACACCTTTGAATCACTAATTAAACATCACGTTTGTTTGCACAGCTTCTGCTTGCCGAGAAACAGCTACAGCTCTTAACACACTATAAAACCACCACTTGCCATTTAAAAATCTTTGTTAACAGATGATGTGTTGAAGGAGAACAAAATGCACATGTTGGGCTGACAAATTGGTATTCTTGCCTAGGCACAAGCACACATTTTGATTTGTTCGTCTTTAAAGTCAGTGAGTAAATTGTAGTCATTGAAGACTAGATGCAGTGGCCCCTCTGAAATATTTGCAGACACACACACACACACACACACACACACACACACACACACACACACACACACACACACACACACACACACACACACACTCTCTCTCTCTCTCAAAATGTGTGCATTATACACTGCAGGGCCTCAGTGTTTGTGCACATTTGCACAATAATGTCTTTACTCTGTCCTTCTGTGGAGAAACTGTGTGTGCAGGCTCCCATAAGGCCTGAGTGGTCCCCTGGTGTGTAGAGGGGCCAGCTGAGGCCAGGCTGGCCTTAACAGATGGGTCCCTGACTGCCTGTTTTACTGGACCACTGCTACTGTTGAGAGGCGTGCATAAACCAGATGAATCCCGCTAATGTAGAGGTTCAGTGTGTGTAGGGACATATAGGACTTTAGGTTTCAGCTGATGTAAAGACAGTGAAGAAGAGGAAACCCCCACAGTCTCTGCGAGCTGCAGGCGTGCTGTGGAGTTGATGATGCAGTATGGCAATGCAGAGAAGACGCTGTCTGGACTCATACGCTGTCCAAACACTGCGTAGTAACCATAGACTTTGGAATACAATAAATATCACAATACCCTGACAAGGCAGAGGTGAACACCATTATTTTGTTAGAATCTGTAACCATCACTTCAATGAACCACAGCAATCAGCATGCTACTACGGTTACTTGCATCCTAATATCTGGTATGTGATCTGAACTACATTTGAGGTGTCCTAATTTACTGCACACCTACCAGCCAATCAGATGTGATCTCGTCTGGGACACACACCACATAATTGCAATCTTCCTGGTCTACAAGCTTTGTTACAGGTCTTCGCTCTATCCCATGTTTCCTGTCTATCTGCCGGGTATACTATAAAAATAAAGGTAAAAAAAACTAAATAATCTTTAAAACGAGAAAAAGACAAAGATCAGAATGGAGATTGATAAATTACACGCACTATTATAATTACTACAATAACAGCTGCCTCTGCTGTGACACTGCAATAATTACTAGAAGTACGTCTTGTCTTCCATCTCTCAGTCTCAGAAGTTCCATAGACAGATCCCATTACGACAGCTGAGCAGTCTCCATTTGTTGGTGAAGACCATAAGGTGCAGTTAAACACAACAAAAATGCTAGTAAGTAGATCTTGAGTCCACATGATTGTACAGCTTGTAATTATTCATTGCACTGCTATTACTGCTAATGATTCACATCAAAATTGTTATTCTGTAGCTGCTAAAGGCTTCACTGTTCACTAGCTAGTTACTAATTTTGTATGCTGCGTGATGCCAGACAGGTAGCATACAGTGGGTTTATCAGAGCTTCTTCCACTGAAAACAGCTGCCTGAAACAAGGTTGATGAGTGCAGACTGAACCTAAACAGTTTGGTGGTTTGGTGGTAACTCTCTGGGGGTATGTCACTATGAGCAACAGCTTTCAGTTATTTAAAAGATCAGTGTGTAAGATTTAGTGGAATCTAGCAGTGAAGTTGCAGACTGCAACCAACTGAATACCCCTCGCTTCATCCTCCCTTTCCAATCATGTAGTAGAGCCTTCGGTGGCCACGAAATTCACGAGCACCAGTGTTGGTTTGTCCATTCTGAGCTACTGTAGAAACATGGCAGTGCAACACGGAAAACTCTGTGGAAGAAGATGCTCATTCTAAAGGTCCCTTTCTGAGGTAACAAAAAAAAAAGACAAAAAACAATTCAGATGATTTTCAGATGATTCTATACTATTGAAACATATGAATATTATATTTCATTTCTGTCAATAGAGCCCAGTAAATCTTAAACGCTGGCGTTTTACCACATTATTCATAAAAATATTGATTAGTGCAGTTTTATGTTGGAGGAAACTAATCAAGGACCTTGTAGTAATGAGAAACGAGACTCTGGATTCAAGAGCAGCATTGTACATTCTCCCAAACAGGGAATAAATGTATGATGGCTGAACAGGCCAAACAAAAATAGAGAATGGTTGGAATAGTTCTGATTTCCAAATCTCCTTTCAGCATTGACCCATGTGACCACCTGTGGTTTGGGTCAGTGTCGCAAGCTGCTGAACATGACCCCCAGCTCTATGATGCCAGCAAGCATTATACAAGTTTGAAGTGTGCAGCCTCTGTGTTTAGTGGTACACTGAGAACATGACATCCAGTTACTGCAGTGTACTTCAGAAGTGACCACAACAGGTTTAACATGGTGTGAAGAGTTTGTGCGTTCCTTGTGGTTTTTCCTTTAGTCCCGCCTGGCTGACAGAAGTGAACAAGACTCAGTCTAAATAATTCATCGAGACTCGTTTAAATCTGTGTCAGGGATACAGCGAAGGTTACACTGCTCAGCAGCTCACCCTCCTTCCTGCATGTGTGTGTGTATGTATGTGTCTATGTGCTCATGTATGATAGAAAGAGTGAATGTCAGATTCTCTACAAATGAGTTCACTCATGTGAGAAGTGCGTGTGTGTGTGTGTGTGTGGCCAGGATTTGTAGATCAGCACTGACTTGATCTCATTTTTGAGGCATGATACTAAGTAGTCCAACAAAGTAGTACTTTGCAGCTTCTCTTCCAGTCACTCGACGGCTCCTCACTCACTATGGGATTTATTTCAGCCTCTCACTCTGCAGTAATAGTACACTGGCAATGGTGGCCTCAGTAAAGGCTTAGGATAATCTTTATTATCTCAACTAAATGAATGCTCCATTATAAAACTCCTCAGTTGGCCCTAATTCCACACATATTTTCAATTAGCACAAACAGAATCTCAAGTTTAAAGATTCTATGTGTCACGTTTTTAGTCACTAAACCATGCGCAGATTAACAAATAGACAATTAAAAATTCTTTGTGTTGGATAAGACGCTATCCTTCTGGAACATTAAGAGCTGAAGCAATCTTTACCCTCACTGGGGAGGTACAGAGGGTGGACAGGGCTCAACAGGAATTATGGAAAACGTAGTTTTTCATTTTGAGAAACACTGGTTTTAATTAACGCTATTAAAATTGCTGTTTCCTGTTTCAGGGGCCGCCTCCTTCAAAGTTCAGTGTTTCCACTGCAAAACTGTCAGCCTAGTCAGCTGCAGTCCTCTGAGGGCTGCACCTTAGGTCAGGTACCTTGAAGAAGAAGCGACATCTGCTATAAAGACTATGTAAGATCCACTTTGGTCTCATGTTTTATTTACCAGTATTTCTATTGATGGAACATCCAGGTTGATACATTGATTTCTGTAAAGCCTAAATTATAGAATTGAAGAAATCAGATGCATTTTTTGGTGAAAAAAAACCTGATTTCTTTGCTGTGTGTTCATGTAACAGGGTTTGTGATTGGGTAATGTGTATAAGTAACGTAAAGTTCGTGGTTATAGCACCACCATTTGGTCAGTTAGGGAGCATCATCACTGCCTGGACCCACAATCAATTAATGTGAAAAAAATTCCCACCACCAAGTTTTCCAAGAATACATCAAGGATGGGTACAACTCTTAACTTGCTCAGAGGATGATTCACTCAAAATAATGCTCTACTGCTGTCTCCTTCCCTTCTTCTGCAGCTGTTAGAAGTTGTGGGAAATTATACAAGACACTATATCATTGTCAGGGAAGTGCACTTTAATCTCTCTTGAAATAACTCTTGAATTAACACAGCAAAATGCCCAGTTGTTTGCTGTGACACACTGTCTCTCATCTGTGTCAGCTCTCACATATCTACAATGCACACATGAAAGTACGGCCAAGGCACAGTCACAGCGCATTGTGTGAGCAAAGTTAGAACTTCATGCTGGAGACAGCCAGTGTGACCTCTGGCAGCTCTCTGACTCAAAACCATTAACCACTAGAAAAATGCTCCATATTGGAAAAGTTAGAAACTATGTGCATCATTTCTAGCTTTGGGTGATTGGAGTGCTGTGCTTTTGGAATAATAATTAAAAAAAAAAAAACATTTTATTTGTGGTTTATTTGATTACCAATTACCAAACCACCTTAATGGAACCTGGTGGCGATAAAGCTGGGAGATGTCCTAAAGGAAAAACAAAGCTAGGGGTGTTTTGTAAAAATGATGGTTCTCTGTTGTGAAAATGAACTGTTGTTTTTGCCCCACTAGCAATGGATGGGGTGTGGATAGTGTCAGTCAGTTGCTTCATCCCTCCATGAATGCATCCACTCCACACTGGTAAAAAACTAGAGGCAAGGTTTGTTATCAATGCTGGTATGGATGTTCAGACAATGACTGGTGTCTTGAAAAGGAGTCTCAAAATCAACTCAACACTGAAACATTATTGTCTTAAAGTTGCTATGGTGACTGTGTTGATTATTTACACATCCAGCAGACCACTCTCCACATATTGCATTTCCCTTAATTTCTTCACAATAAAAGCATGCTGCCACTTTGCCAGTGGAGTTGGTTATATCACGAGTCAAGTCAAGTCAAGTCAAGTCAAGTCAAGTCAAGTCACGATTTATTTATAAAGCACATTTAAAAACGACCTCAGTCGACCAAAGTGCTGTACAGTAGTAAAATCACAATATATCATAAACACTATAATAAATAAAACAATACAAGGTATAATAAGAAGTCATTCTAAAACAAATTTAGAATAAAAGAAAGTAAAAAAGAGAGTAAAAAGAGAGAGATAGAGAAGACCAAGATTGCTTGCCTAGCTGGGAGTGAATGCCAAGGAGAAAAGATATGTTTTTAGGAGTGTTTTGCTCAATAGACTGTGCAGCTCTAACATGGAGAGGTAAGCTATTCCACAGCTTAAGGACTGCCACTGAGAAGGCTCTGTCTCCACGAGTGGAGAGCCTGGACCTAGGTACTGCCAGGAGCAGCTGGTTTGACGACCTAAGCGCCCTAGCAGTGGTGTGCAGCTGTACAAGCTCTGATAAATAAGGTGGTGCCAAACCATTTACACATTTAAAAACAATTAGTAAAAATTTAAACTGGATCCTAAAATTAATGGGCAGTCAGCGCAAAGATGCAAGGACAGGACTAATGTGCTCACGCCTTTTCTTTCCAGTCAGCAGGCAGGCGGCAGCATTTTGAATGACCTGCAAGTCTGGTCTGGTCTGGTCAAGGCCAACAAACAATGAATTACAATAATCTAAATGTGAAGTAATAAAGGTATGAATCACTCTTTCAAAAACATTTCTTGGAAGATATGCCTTAGCTTTTGCCAACATCCTTAATTGAAAAAAGCTCGTTTTGACTATGGAGGATATCTGCTTATCAAACCTAAAGTTACTGTCTAAAATAACACCAAGGTTCCTTGCATAAGGATGACAGTAAGACTTAAGCGTGCCAATGGCACTGTCATATCCATCCAGCAGATTTGCTTTGTTCAGAGACAGAAAGTTCACTGCCATCCAAGTTTGGATATCTTTGAGGCAGTCTAGTAAGACCTGAACACAGGCTCGCTCATTCATTTTCAGTGGCAAATAGATTTGCACATCATCAGCAAAGCAATGAAAAGAGATATTGTACTTTCTAAATATGGATCCCAAAGGCAACATATATATCGAGAAAAGGAGGGGGCCCAAAACAGAACCTTGTGGCACACAGCTTAGGGGGGAAGTGCTGAAGAGTACTGGCCCAGCTGGACAGAAAAGCTCCTGTCTGAGAGGTAGGACTGAAACCACTTCAAAACAGTGCCCCTAATGCCCACACAGGTATTTAAATGTGACAGAAGAATATTATGATTCACTGTGTCAAAGGCAGCCGGCAGATTTAAAAGGACCAGGACAGCAGACTTACCAGAGTCAACTGTCAAAAGAAGGTCATTTAAAATTCTTAAAAGCGCAGTTTCTGTACTATGGCGTGCCTTGAACCCAGACAGGAACTTCTCTGAGATGCCATTAAGGTCAATAAAAGACTGCATTTGTTCATATACCACCTTCTCCAAGACCTTAGAAAGAAAAGGAGGCTTGGAGATAGGCCTAAAGTTTGATAAAACTGTTTGGTCAAGGTTATGTTTTTTGATGAGGGGCTGGACCACAGCATGTTTTAAGGCAGCTGGAACACAGCTGGTCATCAAAGATGAATTTATCAGGTCCAAAACACGGGGGCCAATGATATGGAAAACCTCCTTAAAAAGGCGGGGTGGGATGCTGTCAAGAGGACAACAGGAAAGTCTGACGTGCTGGATAATATCAGTTAGAACTGAGAGGGACACTTGCTCAAAACTCTCAAAAACAGCAAGGCAGATAGGAGAAACAGCAGGATCTGTTGCAGACAGCATAATAGAGGACCTAATATCAGAGATCTTCACACAGTTTAGGTGAAGGAACAATAGTATTGTGATCACAGGGGTTTAAAAGATTGTTCAAAGTATTAAAGAGAAAATGAGGTTTATGGCTGTTAGCTGTCACAAGATTGGATAGAAACGGACTTTTACCTACTTTGACAGCTTTTTGATATTCCAAAAAACTCTCTTTTAGGATGTCTAAAGAAACTTGGAGAGGATCTTTTTTCCACTTCCTCTTCGCATGTCTGCATGTGCATCGTAAGGTGCGAGTGGTGTCATTAAGCCATGGCGCTCCTACTTGTTTAGAGTGTTTGCACCTGAAGGGAGCCACTGACTCTAATATGTCAGTACAAGTGCCATTAAAAATGTCTAAAAACTCATCAGGAGTAAGACTACAGTCATGATTCTCCAGTACAGAGTCACAAAACGCTGCAGAAAACGGATATGGTGCTGCAGTCCATGGCATCCTGGCTGACTGCTTTGTTGTAACATGCTCACAATGACAATGCAAAGATGCTAATGTTTGGTAAGTGTAACGTTAGTTTAGAATGCTAGCATTTGCTAATTAGCGGTAAATATGAAGTACAGTTGAGGCTGATTTGAATGTTATTAGTCAAACAATAAAACTGTGACTTGATGGAGCTGCATGAACAGGAGACTGAGATATTTCTGTCTGGTCACAAGTGATGGACCAACCAACACACTGACTTTGTCGACCCATGAGCAACACTGCTAGCATGGCTAAAAATAAGGACACTGCAGTGAACTTGAACAGTGGATATACCTACCTGTTTTTTTGTTTTGTTTTGTTTTTTTTTGCAGTAGCCTTCTGGGAGGCTCCAGTCTACTTTTTTTGTACACAGCACAAACTACAGTGCTGGAGTGCAATGGCAAATCCCATATTGATAAGATGGTGAGTACAGTATGCACACATCAGCAGCTGTTCACAGCATGCACACACACAGAGAACATGACACGTGGTCTGGCACAGAGAACATACTGAGGCCTTCAGGCCCCTGTGGCCTTTTAGATGCCACCCTTAGTTCAAAATGAACATTTTATCCTCATCACAGAGAACCTCATCATCAGTGTGTTGTTTTATCTCTGACACTTTTGTATTGTGGAGTATAATAATCACTGTAACATCAAGGGGCCACTAGTATTTTAGGCTTTTAGTCTTCTTATAACATCATCAAAAATAAAATAATAGCTTTGATTTGTCACATTTTTCATGTTTATTGTTGTGATAATGTATTGTTGCAGTCAACTGAGTGTGAATGTTCGAGTGACTGCAGCAGGAATGGATTTCCACAGCCTCTGCTTTTGGATGTTGAAAGCTGCAAAGGAGAAGAGTACTTTGCCAAATATTTTTCACAGATGGAGCTTTTTGTTGACAAATGTTGTAGGAGGCAGTCTACACTGAGCAATATGGCTGAAAGATTTGCCAGGGTTTAGAAAACGATCAGCACTGTGTCATTCCAGAAAAGCCCTCTGAGGCGGAATAAAAAAGTCTTTGCACGCAGATGAGTTTTTCAGCATCTCCATAACAACATGAAGACTTATTAACGCACTGATGCCTCTGTTCCCCTGACCCCTTCCAAAGTTCTTACGCCACATGAGGAAATCCAATAGACTCACTGCACCACTGCCAGTCAGTGAGCAAGCAAAACAAACACAATTCAATGAAGTCGTGTCATTTGCACTGGCTCCTTTACTAGACCACGAGCTACAGTACAGTGAAGAAAGAAAAATACATGAACCTCAGGGGCTGCATGCTATCACTCAAGACAGGAAATAAATAGTTTGCAGAAAAACAGGAAGAAGAAAAATCTCAGCCTTGATGATTGACAACAACCCTCTCTGACAGGCTTTTTGTCTTCCTGATGGGATTTCTACAGTGCAGCTCTATGAACCACACAGCAGCTGTGTTATTGATTTTTTCCTCCTCTTTCTCAGCTTTGAAAAGAACTGCATTTCCCAGGTGGCCTTGAGGCTTTGGCATTTCAGAGGTGTTAATTAACATTTGGTTGGACAGACTGTGAGGAGGTGGAGCAGATGACTTAAGTGATTCTGTTAATTCAAAACAACACAGTAGACAACAGACACATTCCCGCAATCTCCAACACAAACAACAACATGAAAAAAATAAATAAGTACATTTCCATTTTTGACATCCAGCTGTGGTCACTGATCACATTCCGTGTATTCTTGCACCCTGAGATCCTTTGTGACTTGATAACTTTTCTCTTTTGATTTAAGATCTCTCTCCAAAAGAACAGTCTGCCCAGCAAAGGACTCACACATGCTAGTTATAGAACATAATGTTATTGTTACAACCTGATTCAACAAAAGGTTGGACGCTCTGCAGTCCATGAATAAAAACTGATAACTTACTAATCCTTTTTTGACTAGCACTTCTTTTTTTAAAGAAAACTGAACACATGCAGTAGAAAGACAATATATTTAATGTTTGATCTCATCAGCTTCATTGATTTTTATAAATATCTGCTTATTCTGAATTTGATGCAGCAACATGTTTCAAACAAGGAGAGGACAGGAGCAACTAAAGACTGGGAAAGATGTGGGATGCTCCAAAAACACCTGTTTGGAACACTCCACAGGTAAACAGGTTGATTGGTAACAGCTGATAGTATCATGATTGGGTATGAAAGGGGCATCCTGGAAAGGCTCAGTCATTCACAAGGATGGTTAGAGCTCTTCTCAGGTCTGTGTAGGAGTGCGCAAACAGTATTTGATTGAAATCTTCCTCACTCTCCCAGGCACTTTGACTTGTCATAGCAGGGAGGTAAAACAAATGGAATTCCTATAAAAATGCTGTAATTCCCAGCAGTTTAGGCCAGCTTCAACCAGTATACGTGAAAACACATGAGGAAAGTATGGTGACCGATGGTATGTGTGCAGTGTCTTTAAGACCCTTTGGACTCACCTGTTCTAATCTATCATGTACAAGATAGTTAGCTGGTGTGAAACTGTAAAGCTGCCCAGGATGTGATGTGTTTTCTGTTCATATGAAACAAAAATGCAAAAACAATACTGCTAATACGTGCATGAATTTCTCATGTTTTTATATCTTTTATATACAAAAGATGGTGAAGGGACTTAAGTCCCTGCAATTAAGAGAATATAAGTACACGTGAGATGCTTCGTTGTGATTTCACTTGACTGTCAATATCAGGGCCTTACCATTTAGCCATGTCAGCACAACATACGGACAACAGTTCACCAGATGGAAGAAAGATATGGACAGATTTAACAGAGGAGAAGCAGGTGCATTAGATGTGTGTGTGTGTGTGTGTGTGTAGATGTGCATGTGTGTGTGATTTGCACGCATGCATGGCTTCTCAATTTGTGCAACTGTGACACATGCAGCATCGGTCGATACAACCAATTATCCCTGGAGGAGCGCTCCTACAACTATCAGCACAACACGACTTCAAGATGAATGAGCACACACACACACACACACACACACACACACACACACACACACACACAGATGCAGTGTACCATATGGTCTCCTGATTTGGTAAACATTAGATGCAAGTCACAATCCTATCAAGAGCATGAAGAGGGGAGAAAGACAGAGGGGAAAACAAGAAAGCATGAGCAGATAGAGGAGGAAGAGAAGGGATGAGACAGGAGGAGGAGGAGGGAGCCTACTAGATGGAAAACCAGGCTGACAGAATCAGATGAAGGATAGACAGTGAAAGAGAGAGAGACGGAGAGAGGAGAAGGCGATAAGGGTGAGAAGATGGAGGGATTCGAATGCAGGAAGGAAAGCGAGGGAGGTGGGGTTGCCTTGGCAACTGGCTGAACCTATGAGAAGGAGGGGTGGGGGTGTAAGGGGCTGGAGTAGATATAAAATATATATCCAGTTCTCAGACCCTGCTCAGATGGCGGGACAATAAACAGACATGAAGACACTGAACAGGACAGTCAGCGTGTTTTTGTGTGTTTGTTATGAGGGTGAGATGAGTCACATGAATGGGAGAAAGACCAAGGAATACACAGCAGCAGTACACACACTGACAGCCAAAACACAGTAAACAGCCAGGACAAACACACACACACACACACACACACACACACACACACACACACACACACACACACACACACACACACACACACAGTATGCCAGCACAGGTCCTGGTGTGTAGGAGAGAGTATGAGGGGGAGATATACTCACATTTAACAGCAATACAGACATTTCTAATACATGGTCACTATCCTGTATGGTAAACTAAGCTCTAACACAGCACAAGTGACTTTTAAGATGTCAGCTCTGGTTGGTTTGGGGACTACTGTTGTACATTTTAATAATAAATACCTGGTCAATTACTGTAGTAACACAATAATGTAAGAGAGCAGGTTGGTTGGAGGGTAAATGGGTGGGTCCAGCCAACGGCCAGTGTTTTTGTTTTTAAAGCATGACCACAATCATTCCCTTAATGTGATCACATTTATTATAGTTTCCATGTCAATGGAGGTTCCTCAAGCTTAATGAACTACTTACTACTCTAACCCATGATCTTTCTCTAAACCTAACCCTGTTGTTTTTGTATGTAACCCTAATGAAACCTTTGTCACCATCTCATTCCTCAAAAAATACTCATACTCAGGTGGAAAATCCTGCTTGTGCTCTGATCCAGCAGTGCTGCAAGCTGTCCTGACCCTGTGAGGTAAAACACTTCACCATACACTTCAGTTCAATGCTACATCACAGTTTCATGAAGTCAAGTGCAGCAGACTTGAAATATTCAACCCACAGACATCAGTGCAACAATGCCTCTCCCCCATAAAACATTCAGGTTTGGAGATGGTCTTTAATTTTGTCAGAGTGAATCTAAGTCACTCTCCAGGGTGCTGATCCTGCCTTTGTCAGCAGCTATGAAGCTATCCTGAGTGCTCTCTCCTGTTCACACAAGTGGGACCGTTACCAGCAGTAGTTTAGCTTGCATCACTGGCTTTTTGCTCAAGATAATAAAACTTCTCTTCAGTAAGAAGTCTGGTGATATTTATCTTGCTGTCAATCCCATGAAAAGACCAATTTAACATACACATGAGCACTGTTGCACAGTTCATTACCATGAATGTGCATACACACACACACACACACACACACACACACACACACACACACACAATGTAGCTGATTTTCACTCAGTAACACATACAATGTCCTGCTGCCCCAAATACTCACTACAGCAGCAAATGTTTGAGTAAACAAACATTGGTTCAGTAGGAAGCATTGATGTTTGGGGTGATTGTCACAGAGAGGGTACAGTAGAGAGAGAGCACTGAGAGACAGACAAACTCAATATTGGTTTTGGGCTTTTTGTGGCATTTGCTGACTATAAAAAAAATCTAAACTACTTCCAGCCTTCAGTGCGTTTTCAGTCTCCTGCCTCTAACAGCACTTCTGTCATCACGGCACGCATGGTTGTGTTTGAAACTGACCTCAGTAATTAAAACACAGTTTAATACACAGTTCTCTTCATGTTATAACTCTGAAAACAATGGCAGTGCAGTTGTTTATAATCTATTCCCAGAGAAATATTTTCACCTGAACTTAAACAACCCTGATTGCCAAAAAGTTGGCATGGAAAAATGAATAAAAACAGAGTCCATGTAGTAAAATCCTTTATACAATCATTTGGTCACAAAGTGATAACTTTGCTTCAGCCTTGCTTGTGAATGAATGAATTAAATTGTAATTTCAAATTTCTAAATAATTTCAATGTTGTATTATTGATTGATGAGTGAATGTTTTTTGCAGTTGTCACTGGTTTAGGATGCTCACATCCCTGAACTCATGATGGAAATGGATGATAATATACTCCTTTAGTAAGAACCCTTTATATCGTTGACTCCCTGTGATGCAGTCAGTGCTGCTGTGTAGCTCCTCATGAAACAGTGAGTGCACAGAGAGATTTTCCAGCTGAACAATCTCATTTGTGCTTTTTAAAGCCCTAATGACTGAATACTTCATCAGCAGTGTACTTTTTATTCCACTGAATGTCCACAGATCTGCAGCCAATGAAAAATGTGATAAAGACGTGTCACGTTATGCTCACATGGAAGACTGATCCATGTTGGTCGAACATTAATGAGCCAAAGAGAAGCTGAGTCTTCTGTGCCACACGCACACACACACACACACACACACTGTGCACTCATATAGATAATCTGCCTTGCTGTTTTACAGATGTACAGAACATCAGTGGCATTATTCAGCCTTGTTATTTGTGCGGGGGTTCAGGACTAAGCATGCAGTGGTGTCAAGAAAATACAAAATGCTCTCCGAGAAGCAAGCGTCCCAAAATAGCCCATTAAATTTGTATATAGACCGTCTTTATGTAATGTTTGGATTCAGTGGGTCCAGCGAACTGTGTCTAAGAGAGCAGATAGACAGTGTGGCTCGCTCATGTATCGTCATCTGCCTTGGACCAAACACCAGATTAGAATCAACAGTCAGCGTCACAAATGTCTCAGGTCACTTGAGAAAATACACAGTGAGTGCTCATTAGAGCAAAATGACTTGAGCCATCTCAAACAAGATTCTAGCTTGCGTCACATCAGTTGTGTAATGTTGTTCTCTTGATTTGCCACTTAGTTGACTTCAGCGACACTGCCCCATTGTTTGAGCATTGCTGTGTGTGGATGCTGATGCTGCTTTCCATTCAGGCATCTAGACAATGTTTGTTTTCGGTTGGTCTGAATTATTTTATCTCAGTATTGCTTTGTGTTTGGATACTGTTCTGCAGTATCCAGATAATCTCGCAACAGTGTGCCATGTAATAGTTTGTGTTCCAACAATATATGTCAAGAAAATGCTTCTTCAATCATGGGTGCATACATGGCCATGCCTTTACTGTAGCCATATGTCAGGATATTCCTGCTTTACTATTGCTAAATGAATATTGTCTGTATGGTCAAAAAGCTTCTGCTCTTTGAGGGAGCTCTCATTCTACAGAGAATACCAATCTGTCTGAAGTGAACATATTTGAACATGAACTCTTAGTTCAATCAGCAAAAGCAGAAAAGGGCATAAGGAGGAGACTGGGGTGTTGGAGGGAGCTGCAGCTGCAGCGGTGTTGGTATGAGCGAGAGTCACAGGGTCTGGCTGTTTCCTAACTTCCATTTCTCCACTCTATTGTCCTCATATGTGTAAATGATTCTAAGAGCCCAGGCTGTGCTCAGGTTGCTAATAAAAACAAAATGTTAATTTTGTAGCTTCTATTTGTTTCAAGGACTGAAACTGTTCATGCTTTCATTTTGTTGTGTCTTGATGATGGGGATGCCCTCTTTAGTCACCTGAATCAGGAAGCTTTAGACAAGCTGCACACAGTACAAAACTCAACCACAAGGCTTTAAGGTAGAACCAAGAGATGGGCTCATGTTATACCTGTTTTAGCTTCTCTTCATTAGCTGCCTGTTCATTTTAAAATGATTTAAAAATTTTCTGTTGATGTTAAAAACACTGCATGTCTAAGTCCATGCAAATATTCATGTAGCCTGAGACCCTCCAGCAGTGGCGTCCTTGCAATCCCATCATCAAAGCTTAGGATCATTGGTATGGAGCCTGTTTTATTGAGATCCCAAGAATCTGGAAAGATGTGCCAGACAAGATCTGCTTAGCAAAGTCTGTGACCTCTTAAATCACTTCTTAAATCACACTTCTACCATACAGCGACATTCTTTTCAACCACTGCGTTTTAAGAATGTCCTATCTTGTTTTAATCTTGCCATATTTTGTATCCACTGCACTATTGTGATCGCCTGTTTGTTCCAATATTGCTTGATATTGGTATTTGTTCTTGTGTTGTGAAGCACTTTTGAAGCTTTCTTGAGAAAAGTGCACCAAAAATAAAGTGTATGATTATTATTATTACTTAGACTAGGATAGATTTATTGGTCTGTTATTCTGTCATGGTCAATAGCTAAGATGTTGTTTTTATGGTGCTATATGACTAGATTTTGTTTCTGTATTGCAGGTGCTCCATGCATTTTTCTGTCTCTGCTTCCTTGCATTTATAAGTCTTACTGTATGTTTGGTACAAAAGATTTACTTCAGTCAGTGAGCTAAAGCCTAGTGGTAACTTGTCTCAATTTAAGAAGATGCCAACACTCCATGGAAATCAATACTCTGACCCGTCTGTTTCACTGTAGCAAAGCTTTCAGTTTAAAAAGACATCAACTGCCGGAGGCCTCACTCTTTAAACCAGCATACATGTCTAACAAGCTACAAAATCAATAGATATACATTAGCTTCTGATTGACAATTTGTCACTGTATGCCCTCCATATATTTATCTGCCAACATGAATCTGAGCTGAGAGGAAAGGCCTCTCCAGCCTGTCATAGAGACAGATGTAATTCTTCTACAATGGACAGCAATGTAATTAAAAAGTCATAAGTGGTTATGATCACTTATTGGGAGATGGAACAGGATAACACAATTACCGTACGAGTGAAGCACATTAGGGAAAAGTATCTGTTACAGTTTATTGATATGCACCTTAAAGCTGCATTAATTGCTGGCATTTGTTGGCCAATCTGTGGCAGCGGAACAAGCAGAAAAACAACATTAACATATCATCAACATATAAATTTGATATTGCTGACTTATTATTAAACAGCAGTCACAGAGCAACCTTGGCATTCATTTAGACTCATGTTTCTACCCACCTGATGAATTTAAGTCCAATATTTGATCTCCAAATACCTTTAGCTGCTAGATATTTGTTTTCCTTCACCGACTATGTTGCAGTGTTTGTCTGCATAACTTTCTTGATGAAAACAACGGTCTGTTGTTGCTGGGATCAAAAAATCCCTCCCTACACCTGATTAAAAATGCAGAGTGGGTGATAATTCTAGGTGGGTCTGTCACCTTTTACATTATGCAGAGTCATTTGGCCATTGTCAGTATGAAAATTGTAAACGTTTACAGTCAAATGGGCGTTACATGGCACTATGGTCACCTAACTGTGTTACATGTACAACTGTAGTTTTGTCTCAGAACACTGAGAAACCTCTGTCAGGTACTTGGCCTTTCTATCTCTGTTCATATTCTTTTTAGCTCATCAACAAATCATTACTAACTAGGCCAATTTCTGCTTAGAAGTTTGTGGCCAAAAGCACAGTATCTGTGGAAAGAGAAGAGAAAGAGTGAGGATGAGACCCTGAAGAACTGCATTCTCTGAATTCTCTGAATGTAGGCTAATTAGACTCAATTAACTACAGCTGCAGGCGTGGCAGTTTCTCTCATTTTCCATATTTCTCTTTTATTCTCTCATTACTCGTGTGGAGTGGGGTGAGAGTAACCATCATGTGTTAATGTAAGTGGTGTGTTGCTGTGATTGTGGGCCCCTGTCTTGCATCTCAGGGGAGATGTGTTTCATTAACATTGTTTTCTGTCATTAGAAGGAAAGTATTTTGCTGGAGTGTGTTCAGTGGTTCCTCTGGAAAACAAGGAAAATAGCATATAGTGGGGTATTCTGTGACACTAAATGTGGACTGTCATTTCTAAGTACAATGTAATTATGACTTTTTTAAATGGAGGTTCTGTCTGCCTTACAAAGTGCCACCAATAAGAGAAGCACTCAGATGGTAGTGCTTCCAGTCACAACCAGACTCAGTCAAACTGCATTTTGCTGTGCACTGATGGAGCTTCCCAATGATGTGACACGTACTCCAACATTAGCCACTTTCATATCTAAATTAAAAGCTCTCCTTTGAATTGTTTTTGTGCTTGAAGCTATACATGTTAAGCCTCCATCAAAGCATCACAGTGCTCTGCTCCTTTAAATCATTTTTCTAGCTCCAGCTTGTTCCCTTCATTTGATAGTTTAGGTGTTGGCGTGGACATTAATTTTGGTCCAGTGCGGAGCAGCTGTCCCTCTGCTGTTTCTGACTGGGTGAGCGTCTGTCCTCCAGTCTGCTTGCACACTGCAGAGCTCCTTCACAAGGCCCGATGGCCAGGAGAAGCCCCAATGCAGAGCAGCACCACAGAGCTGATTAAACTATCATCTGCACTCGGCCCGAGAGCATTAGGCTGAGCTCCAGTGCCATTAGGCTGCTTCCTCATTGACACACACACACACACACACACACACACACACACACACACACACACACACACACACACACACACACAAACATATGTACACATAAACATGCAGAAAAGCTGTACAATTTAGCTCCTGTCATACTGTACATGGGACACCCTTGTGTCAAACAAACAATAATTCAGATGATTCCTGACATTTGCACAAGTTAGCTTTAACATGTCAGAAATGTAATTCCATGGGACATTCGTATGTGGTGCAGGACTAAACTCACAGCAGCTCGGTCAATATACACCACTGGTTGTGTTCACAGGTGAAAGTTCTTGTCCTTGTCTCTGCAATATTTGACATTTACTGGTTGGTTGCTTAATGCTGGCTGGTGGCAAGAAGACAGCTGGTGACACCAGGTGTCATGGAGCTGGGCTGTGAAACTATTTTAGCATGGGGCTGCTCAAGGTACTGCAACAGGAATTTTGCAGCTGAAAAGACACAAAATGTAAAGAATGCTGCATTCACATGCTCCTCAGATGGTCTCATTTTCAAAGCTGGGATGTTCTTCTGACTTTCTTGTGTTCATGAGGTTTTTTAATGGTAATGTGGACACAACATGGACGCTACAAATATGTGTTGTAAACAGCAAATAAGTTGATGCAAAGTGTCACAGTAATGTGATTAGTGAATTCTAAACTGCATTACACTCCTCATTCATGAAAAAAGTCATTTGTTGATTGTAATATATGTGTTACTCCCCAGCACTGCATATCAGTGCTATTACTGTGTTATTATTAGTGCTGGTTTGTTTCAAAATTAGGACCACATTTCCCAGAAATCCGGTTCATTCCTCTCCCAAAGGTAATGCTGCTTGTTCTGCCAAATGTTTTGTCTTTATCTATACTGCAGATGTCCAGATGGTTTTCTATCAGTCTTTTATTACTATATGAAGTAATAAAGGCCCTGACTAAATTTGAACCTGACAAACAGCAAATCCATAGGGAACATGTATAGAACAGTCATTAATTTAGTGAATTATGCAGTCCAGCTTTATGAAGCAATTCTCAGGATAGAAAATGAATAAGGGAGTTATAGACAGAAAGTGTCAAACTCCAGTTAACAATAACTTGCACATATCCCAGCATCCCTCACCTCTCCCATCACTTGTTACCTCTGCTATCTCTGGGATGTGAAGAGGAGTGAGGAAGTCTGGATGGTCTGATCTTTCAGATGATGGGTTTTGCATGGCAAGAAGAATAATTGGTCAAGGTTTAACCTCCAGGGAGAGAACTGAGGATTATAGGTATACAGAAAAGGATGTGAAACCCCAGGCAGTCTTCCCTCTGATTGGAGATTACTTCTTTATTAGCAGGGTCTCAACAGACAGCACGCGCACGCATGCACGCACACACATGCACGCACGTACACGCACACGCGCACACACACACACACACACACACACACACGCACACACACACACACACACACACACACACACACACACACACACACACATATATATAGTATTTTCTAGTTATTCTCATTCATACACATCCATCACATAGCTCTCTGCTGGTTTTCTTTGCTTCTGTATTACTAACAACAACAACAACAACAATAATACTCATCATCACCATCATCATTCTTCTTCACTCACATTTTATCTTTGACTTTCATTTCTTTTAGGGTCAATCACTTTTCTATCCTCTTCTACATACATTTTCTCTCCTAAATCATTAAATTACTGGATAGTTTGTGTAGAGATACTAATGGAGACAAAAAGACATTATGGAGACATAATATAGATATTTGCATCAGGATGCTTTTTAAGCCTGTACTCACCAGAAAAACAGCCTTATAGGTGATTTTTTTCAGCTAGGTTATTGTGACCCATATTTACGTTTACTGTTAGGCACCGACCTCTAATTGGCTGTATGAGGAGAGCAAAAGGAAGAAGTATAAAGTGACATAGTATAAAGACCAAAAGCAAGGTGGGGTGGATGGATTGGTCAAACAAAAACAGGTAGTTCTGTTGGCTAAACCTATACAAGATGTTTTGTTGCCTAAATCTAACCAACCACCCAACTGCAGACAAGGCTATCAATGTGAGGATGGAGGTCTGCCTCCTTTGTCAACCCAGCTTCTCGCTGGTACTCTTCAATGGTGATATATGTAGTTTTGGGAGTCATTGGCAATTAACCTATTTAGTTGTTTAGGTATGAGGATGTGTAGACTTTTCACAGCTGATGTCAGTGGGAAAGGCTCATATTTCATTTTATGGAGATCGAGGACTAGATCTTACAGGAAGTTCCTTTGGAGAACCATTAGATGTAGAGACTCATGGGACTTGATTTTGGTGAATTTTGTGACACACCCTTGGCAGTTTCAAGACAAGCTGGTCCATAGTGCAGCTGAACACTATCAATTAAGATCCTCACACCCCGACCTGAATAAAAACAAGCTTATACCAATAAATGGTCATTATTGTCGTTGTTCCGATTATTATTATACATATATATGCACACACACACACACACACACACACACACACTCACACACACTCACACACACACACACATATATATAGTATTTTCTAGTTATTCTCATTCATACACATCCATCACATAATCAGACTTTTTTCAATTTATCATTACATCATCTATTCGAGAACTATCATCTTCGTTCATCACCGCCTTCTGTTACTGATACTATTTAATATCATAACATCTACCTGGATCAATCATAGTGTACACAAATGTGTACTGTACCTTGCCCTTACCTACAATAAATGCGCACTATTCAAAATCTTTAGATATAACATCATTATCATTATTACTGTGACTTACACGAGAACTCCTTTTCTTAACACAGTAATTCGTTTCATTTTATTATTCATTGTCAAACCTTTTCCCTTCTTTGTGTCTTTCCAGTTTTTGCATATTTTGGGGACTGACTGGCATGGGGTGACATGGGTGAGGGCTGGGTCCCCTCAAACTGACAGAACAACTAAAAACAGAAAACTGGCAACAGCGGATGGGCTCCCTGCAGGAGTAGCTCCCTCCAACTCATGTTTTGTGCTTAATATTCAGTACTTAAAGAGCCAATTTCCTCCTTGGGGTGTAGAGTTAAAGTACAGGTTGTTGGACACTGTAATGAGACCAATAATTATGAACCCATCCTTTAAGGTGTCAGTATGCTTCCAACAATTCCTTCAAATTGTCCATACCCTCCAGAATGACACATAGAAGTGTTTTCTCACCCAACTTTAAAAATGCTTAAAAAAACCCAACACTGACTCTCTGTTTCCTGCAACTTTCCAAAGCCAACAATCTGATGCTCATACCCACTTACTGCAGTGAGTGGCCAGGTGTGTTGAGGTGAGAAAGCAAGCAGAAAGCAGGCTTTAAACTCCTCTCCCAGGTTCTTATTCACATTACGACTGCTGTCACTCTACTGTCATGTTTCCTATGAATGAATGCCTTCACGGAGATAAAAATGCACCATTTCACCCAGATTTTAAATATTAATGCATCTCACACTTTCCTGTGATGTGTGGCCATTAAAAACAGCTGGAAACGCTTTTACCTTTAGATATTGTTGGACAGCAGTTATGAAAGCAAGAATACAAGCATACTCTGGCCTTGCTATGAGACCTTTAGGTGCTCAGAATAGCATTTGACCCTCTTTAGTCTATCAAGCATGGTCGTTACTGTATAGGCCCCCTCAAACACAATAAATGGATTATCATTTAAGATGATCACAACAGACATTTGAAAAACATGCTACAAACAATGTTTCCCTTTAGGATAATTGTAAGGATGTTTTTAATTTGTTGTAGTATTTCAGATTTCCATACAAGAAGATACATGATAGGCTCATCCACAACCTCAACCTCCTGAGCCTACTTTTTGACTTACTACAAAAAAAGTCACTATAGTTCCTGCATCAACACTGATGGCATTGGATGTGAATCCCGCCATGCAGGATCAACTAATAGAAATGTTTTTTGTCAGAGGGACACTGAGTTGGGAAATGCTAGAGTTGATAAATGACATCAGTACCACATATTCCATAGATAAAAGGAAAGGAGGTGAAAGAGGGAGTGGGGTTAATGATGACATTAAAAATCGATTCCTGGTAGTGCAGATGTTTCCAGCCAGCAGAAGTGAACAGTGAGTGCTGGGAGCAGGTGAGGCTGTGAATCCAGAATGGAGATCAGCATACTTTGTTGCCTCTTTGCTGCAGCCCCCCTCCTCTTTTTTACTGTGTCTATGTATCAGTGAAGAGCTTTCTCTCCTACACAACATGGACACAAAGGCTGCACTGCTGTCACCACTAAGGCTGCCACCACAGTACTGTGTCTCTGTAGGGCATTTGCCAGTGCTGAGGAGGCTTTAGTTTTAATTGAGATATACCCACAAACGTAAGGGGGAGCAGTCCAAGGATGGATTTATACTGTGAATAAATATGTTCAAGTGAGTGAGTCTACGCAGGACCAGTAAAGACCACTGAACTCTGGCATACAGGGTGCAATGGTGAGTGATGAGAGGTCTGGCGATGGGTGAAAGCTTTGCAGCTTGTGACAAACCTCAGAGCGTTCCAGTTAACATGTAAACACTGGGCAGAGGCATGCATGTACAACAGCCCACCATAGCAAGGGAAGGAACATAGGCTTGACCATTTTTTTCCTGGCAACAAAGAAAAAGCATGATTTGTTTCTAAAATAAAAGCTTAGCTTGACCTTCAGTTTCATTACTTAAGTTAAGCACTCATGAATTGAAATATCTATATGCTTGTGACACTAACTCCGTCTGACTGTTAGGAAGAGAAGCTAATGCCTTTTGGCATTAGAAAACAACTTTAGTGTAGTTTGTATAGCATTCAAAAATTCAGACAACCATGAGTCTACAAGACAAAAGAAAGACCGCAAATACTCAAGTGACTGAGCAAGGATAGCACCAAAGCAGTAAATGATTATCGTCAGTGTAAAATGAAACTGTGCATTAGGTCCATTTTGACCCAGGCTGTTAACATAGATAGTAAACAAATGCAGACTCAAAACCGAACCTTGCGGGACAAGTGATGCAACATGTAGGACACTGGAGGAAATGCCATCAAATGTTACACAGTGTCCTTTCAAAGAGGTCTTATCATGAAGGTCTTTTTATGAAGCCATTGCTTCATACTGCATGAAAGCTGAAGCAATGGCGAAAACATTGAAATTTTAAGTGAATGAGCAAACAATGTTAATTTTGCTGTTAATAATCTGATAAAGTGATTCCTATGACTGGAGATATTGGCTATACAACTAACATTAGCCTTTTACTAGTATGTTCATAAGTTGTGTTGCAACTGAGTCCCGTTGTTCTGTACTACTTGTCTGAAATATTATAGCATAAGGAGGACTGTGCCAAACAATTGTTTTCATGATCAATGAAGAAACTGATTATTTTCTCAATTAATTGTTTAGTCTATGAAAAGCCAAATAGCAGAGAAAAATGCCCGTATCAACATTCAAAAGTCCTAAATTATATCTCCACGTCTTGTCCATCTAACAGTCCAAAACCCACAGATATTTCATTTACTATCATATAAAACAATGAAAAGCAGCAAATCCTCACATTTGAGAAGCAGGTTTAGCATTTTTGCTTGAAATAAACCTGAAATAATTAATCAGTTCTAAAAATTAATGCAGATTATTTTTTTCATTTCAATCAACAAATCAATTACTTGACAAATTGCAGCTCTACACATAGACATTCAAAAGTCAGAAGTCAACATAGTGTATGTGGCAGAAAGCCCAAACAGTCCAGGCAACGAAGTCTCAGGATTGGACTCAAAATCAAGGCTTAAATCAAATTATCCTGTATGCACGATGCGATAAATCAGCATGAAACAATTCGGCAGAATCACCCACTCCCCAGACTAAACCATCCAAAAAAATTCAATATGGCCTCTTTCAATTAGTCACTGCTGATGACCTGTCAGATGTGCAGTACTTAAATTCTCATCCCTCTGTACCTGAAGAATCTGTTGTTGGGGAAATAAAGCTGTCTGTTTGAGCTTTTTCTGGCACCTTTGGAGCAGACAGAGAACTTGTCTGCACTGCACTATTTTGCACTGACCCAGCAAACCACCTTTGGGGCCTTTCTTTTATAGATCACTGGGCTTACAGCTGAGCTCATGCCGGCATTTAAAATAGTCACAAACATGACATGATTTGCTTGCCAGTTAAGGCAAAATACAGGACAAGGAAAAGTAGCATTCATGGATGATTCCCTACTTTTGAGTTATCTCAGCATGAAGGGAAGCTTTCTGGAACACTGAAGCCATTAATTCAGGAAGTAAGATCATGTTTCCCTATGCTACATTTACACCAACATAAGAGAAAAATCTGAGCTATTTTTTCTTCCTCGTAATCTATGGAGTACTTGAGCATACGTCTAATGCAGAAACAGACAGTGTTTTTCCCACAGCATAAGAAACACTGTTAAAAATCATGAACAAATGTTACAAAATTTCTAAGAATTTGTTAATGTTTTCAGATAAGTGCAAAAAAAGCAACACAAGTGTGTTCTCAGTTTCACACCTCTGAGGCTACTGCTGATACTCAATGTGTCAATGGGAATCACCAGCAGGTCTGGGTAAACTGTGAAGATGGAACAAGGGAAGACTCGCTCATGTGGGATGAAATGAGGAGGACCAGGGTTGGGAAATGACAGAGGGACAGGTTTGGGGATTCAAGTACAGAAATAAAGAAAATGTAGGAGAGGATGGGGAAAGAGGGAAAGTCCACTCTGAATAAAGAGAAGGAATCCCATTTGAAATCTTGCTACATGTTACATCAATTTCCTCCAGGCAATGTCAAATGAAACCTTTGTGTTTGCGGCAGCCAGGAGTCAAAAGTCAGCAGTGCTAATGATGGTTAGGTAAGGACTTGTGATGGAGAAGACACCCAAATCTTTTCTATTTGCTACTGATAGAGGCTTAAACATTTGGGAGCTACAATGAACACGTTGTAATTTTACTTTAAACCTGCATTCACTGATTCTGTCAGCCACCTGTGGGCAGTGCAACAAGTTGTTAACTCAAGATTAACATGACATCGCCAAAGAAATTTTTAATAAGAAATAATATGTTAACAAACAGTTGCTTATTTACACACCCAGCAGGCATGGCATCATGTTTCTGAATGTCAGTCCAAAAACACCAAAAAAAAAAAACACTGCTCTTTAGCTGGTAACAATGTTCACCAGTTATTTGCCAGCTTTGTCTATGTGCTGTTTGGTGCTGAGCAGGTAGTGCACAGTGGATTCATCAGAGCTTTTTCACTGCAAACAGCTGCCTGCTGCTGCTGCTGCTGCTGGAAATGACACTGATAAGAGTGGTGAGAATGAACCAAAACAGTAAAGCTGAAAACCAAAGCAGGGCTGAAATAAAGCACTCTGCAGCGCAGAGGAGAACTGCAGAGCTGTGTCATTCTCTGCAGGTTCATTAATGTGAACATAACCGTTGCAAAGGGGTGTGTGTGGCTGTACGCCTCACGCCTCTTTAGAGACTTTTTGTTTTTCGATATTAATCCTTCCTGGACTGAGGTCACTGGTCCTGACCAGTGCTCCCTCCAAAGCAAACCTCGTACAAATTAAACAAAATGTGGTAGTCTGACATGTTTGAATTCAGTTTTAATCTAAATAAATTAAAACAGAAGATATTTGCAGAGGCAGAGCATGTCCAAATCTCATGACAAAAACACACAGGACCTATTATAAGAGGTGAGGATACTCAGAGATGTGTACTGTATAACTCCAACAGGAGCAACCCCAGCACTTCAAAGCCTGCACTTTCTCAAAAGCATCAGACAAACATTTCACAACTGTGAGATTGCACTCAGAATTCTTCTGACTGTGGCATCGGGAGAGCGCAGCTTTCCCAAGTTGAAAGAAATCAAGAACTATTTGTGTACATTGGTGCCTCAGGACGGACTGTGTGAGCTTGCTGATCTATCCATTGAAAAGGATGAATTACACAGATCTTACTGCTGAGTTTGCTGCCAAGAAAGCAGGAAAAGTGACTTTCATGTCCATCTCATTTATTTACACAACATGACAGGATTGCTAATAGTGCTGCCATACTAAGTTGTGCCAACAGCCAAAACTTTTTAAGAGTTGTTATGTTCTTTGGCTTTAAACAATGAAAATGTGACTGCTGTAAATACTGCTGTTGGGTGTGTTGTGTTGTGTTTAATGCTGTTTAAGGTTGTGCATCCTGCTATTTAGCTGTCCGTAATGGTCTGGCTCAGCTAGTCATCTCACCCATTGTTCCCATATTTGTCTTTGGAGGTTGTTTTTTTTCTTGTAGTCTAAAACTAACCACGTGTCGAACACAAAATCCTGCACTTTGTATGGCCACCTTCCACCCCAACCAACTCCTTAGAACAAGTCAAGAACATAGCACTTCCTGGACTGAAATAAACACTGCCAATAAACAGAGAGCAATTTTGCTTCCTTTAAAAGCATTTAAACCAGAATCTCTAAGAGGCATTTTGTCTTTACAGCATGCTGGCAGACTGCTTTAGAGAAACACAAACTACTATTCGCCCAGTATCATCCACAACTATAATGTTGTCAAACTGGGACCACTACAACTGAGGCTTCTGGCAATAAACTCCAACTCCCTTGAGGCTTTGCAAATGTTCAGGAGGAGACGCTGACTCAGTTTTTACTGATGAGATGGGCAACGCTGTACTTATTGAGGCACTCCCCCAGGCAGGAAGCTCCTCTTCATAATGTTTCTTAATGTCCTGAGACACACGTGATGACAAGACTTGCTGCAGCACACAGGATCTGTGTGGTTGCTCTGGACCTGAGTGCTCAGCCAGCATTGGGCAGAGGAACACGGAGCACACAGAGATGAGCTGTGGACATCCTGAATGAGGCTGACAGGTGCAGACGATTATTTACAGTTTAGCATTTTGATGTTTGATCCAGAAAGAATATTATCCACACACACACACACACACACACACACACACACACACACACACACACTGTGTTTCCATCGTTTTTCTATCATTTTTGGGGACATTCATGGACTTCCTGGAGACTTACCCTGACCAAAACCATAACCATAACCACTACTTGCCTAAGCCTAACCTGAACCCAAGTCTCCGCCCTAAAATCTCATGATTCACATCATGGGCATTTGTGTTTTGTCCCATGTTCCCACAACATGAATAGACACACACACACACACACACACACACACACACACACACATAGAAGTAGAAGAAGATAGAAGATAGAAGTGCAGAGTGATGTCTTCAGGTAGAAAATGCATCATGTCATTTTCAGAAGTTCAGGTGTTGACATTGTTTTTTATGAGGCCAGTTTTTTTATGAGGCCTGCTTACACTGCGCTCATCTGATATGTGTTTTTATACTAATATAACATCTGGCATACTGCCTGGAAAAAGCTGAATTTTCATACATGCTGATATTATCAATATAACATTCAGAACGAGGCAGATTCTGTGCTCTTAACTTGTATAGTAGCAATTTCAGTCTATGCTAACAAAAGTTAAAGTTACATTTTATTTGGTTTTAATCCATGCTGCTGATTAATGTTTTGGCACACTTAGGCTACAGTTGATCACTTCCTGTCGAGCTAACTTTGTGTAAAGTCTTGGTCAGCATTATCATAGCTACTGGTTGCTGTTTTTAATTCAAATTCAGATTGTCATGTTTGTTGGACAGAGCTAACAGGCTTAGACACACATGGTAAAAAATGTGAAAGTGCAAGAACAAGTGCTGCATACAAATTGACCTTTTAACAGTGTTTTGACTGGTGACCAAGTGACTTTTATTACTCAGTCCTGAAAATGTCCATAATTAAGCTATCATGACATTGTGGCAACATGTTCGCTTTGCTTCCCATTCTCCATTGTTGTATGGAAGTGGGAAGCCTATTCTGTTGTCCATTGGATGACTGTCCTTTATTTTTGATGATTTTTCTTTCACTTCTCCTCTCCTCCAGCTCTTCATTTCTTTACCTGCCCATGGCACTCTTTATTTTCTTGCCTCTCTCACACAGATAGAGAGAGCCACAGAGTGCTGGAAAAAGTCGATGCTTTCTAAAGGTCCCGAGTCCACCGCCACCAACACAGCCCCGGCTCCAGCTGCCTTGTGGGAAGGAATAATCTAGCCATCAATACCTCCTCCCAGATAATGTCAGCCCTTCCAAACCAATGCACAATTAACCCTCCCTCCACACACACACACACACACACACACACACACACACACACACACACACACACACACACAACTGTATACCCTGTCAGTGAGAACACTGGAGTGCTGATTTGTGAATAATCTTGCTGAGTACAGAGAGAAAACTCAGCTCAAATGCATTATCAAACCTCATCTTCAGCACACTGAAACTCATCTCCCACCTGCTCTGACCATTCGGCACCATTTTAAACACATTTGAGACCAGTTTTATCCGCATCACGTCTAGTTAATTAGCAGTTTGTGTGATTAGGAATTCGCCAGGGGATTCTTTGATGTCGACTGAGCTTGTGGGAAACACTTGTAGTCTCCACCTGAACTGATACAATCTGTTCAACACTCAGTGATGAGAGAACACACACACACGCACACACATGCACGCACGCACGCACGCACACACATTCATTTCCTGAAGACTTACCTTAACCTGAAACAAAACCACTACTTGCATAATCCAAACCCTGACCTTAGCCTTAACCTAAACCTAACCGTACCCTAATCTTAAACTAAGTCTTCACCCTTGCGTTTTGTCCTCAAAAGGAAAGTGAGCCCACATGAATCTGTCACAAGTGAGCTTAAACAGATAGCATGTCTTGATCTGTGGAGAGGAAGATAACAAGTCCAACATGAGGGTTTAAGAACTGAAAATCTTTCTATTTAAAAAGCTCACTCCATTCCATAGCTGTTGACATTGATGAGTCGTCATTCCAATGTCTCTAATCTCCTCAGCTGTGTCTCTCTGACTGCACATTGCACCTCCTAATACAATTACATACACAATACAGCCTTTACATGGAGTTTGTTCCAGTTTTTGCACAGATGAATGAATGCACTGTGTGGGGATACATTACTGGAATGCATGTGCAGATCATGCATAATTCAGGCTAATCTGGTAGGCAGATATGGCAGCCAAAATAGAAACTGTGATCTTTGATGCAACGCTGCTGAAGGCATTTCATTATCATAATTCCATACAATTACACATTATCTCAACCAGCTGGATGAAAAAGAACAGGCAGTGTCAGAATGATGGGTTTTTGGGGGAAGACCCGGGGTCTGCCAACAAGAAAACGAAACCTCTGTTGGCAAAATGTCTGGTGACACAGTGAAATAATGCCTGAAGACTAAGATATGACTTTTTTCAGTTTGATAAAAACATGCAGGTCACCATACTCTCAAAGGATAAACCTGAATGTCTCACATGGCTTCCAGATATATTTTGGGGGACTTTTCTCTGCGCTTCTCTCTCCATAAAGAGCAAGATCACATTTCAGATCACTTCTAAGCTACAGGGAGCACCCGTTCGCTCCCATAGCAGACAGGATGATCGAACGAGGTGCGATACTGATGAGGGAGCAGTCTCCCGTGCAGTGTTCGTGCGCAGAATGAGCGATGCGCCCATCCTGTAGAGGATCTTGGCAATGGTGACATTTCTGACAAAGAGATAAGGTGTAGCCCAACACGAGAGAGATGTGAGGTGCACACTGATGCTCCGCCGCTAAAGGTGTCCCCCACCAAAAAGCGCTCGGAGGACCCTCCATCCACCCACATCTTCCTGCCAAAAACACAACCAAGTGTCTTCCATCCTTACCGCATAGCAGCTGCATCCAGGCGCACGTCTTGTAGACCGTGGCGGTGTTGCAGAAGAAGAAGAGGGCGAAGCATCCGATGCAGCTGAGGATGAGCACCATGGACATCAGCACGAAGAAAGAGGCCGCCTTGAAGGCTCCCGACGGGATGGAGCTGAAGTCGGAGAAGCTGCCCTGGCACAAGAGCTCACGGTTGGAGTTCCCGTTGCCCACGCAGTAGTGGAACAAGCCGAAGTAGCCGGCTTGGGGGGTGTTGACGCTGTCGCCGATCCAGTAGGGCTGAATGAAGACCACCACGTTGATGATGGACAAGCAGATGGTGAAAATTGCCCACAGGACCCCGATGGCCCTGGAGTTGCGCATGTAGTTGTCATGGTAAATTTTGGAGGCTTCTTGCGAAGGCAGCATTTTTCTCTCCCACCCCCCCAACCCCCTCAAACAGCAACGTCAACCTGGTGTTCCCTATTCTCTTGCTCCTCTATCCGTAGGTAGAAAGGATGAAATGAAGTTATGTTTAAAAAAAAAATAAAAATCCCCCGCAACAAATGTCCAACGGTCCAGTAGCTGATCCCCTTTCTCCCCCTGAAGCCCAGTCAAGCAGCAGATCTAGACCTTGCTCTTTTTGGATTAGTCTCACATCCAAATGCCCCCCCACCCCCTCCTCCCTCCCCTCAGATCAGTCAATCAATTCAGTGGCGAAGCGTGATTCAACTGACGGGAAAAGCCTCCCCTCTCCTCCGCTCCTCTCAGCGCGTAAAGACACAGCGGAGCCGACAGCCGATCTCACGGAGCCAAACACAGCGGCCAGTGATGGACGGGATGAGCAGCATTGTCTTTTCCAGCACTTCACCTCCGCCTGGCCCGCTCTGCTGTGCATTCAGACCCAAAAGGCTTCAAAGAAGATACGAGATGCACCCGTCGAGGTTCCCCGAGATGATGATCAATCCTCCGCCACTGAACAGAGATGCAAAAGAAATGAACGAAGACACCGCTACAGCCTCTGACATGCTTCACTCAAGAGGAAAACTTGACAAAGATGGAGCATTTGACATGACGAAAGTCCGAGTGTGCATGAAAAATATCAATCACTCCTCCAACACAGCAAACACCGACAACCCCATGACTGTGGTTTTGGATGCTGAGACTCTCTCACTCTCCGGGTATCTCTCCCTCCCCCCATCCCTGTCCTCTCCGTGTGAGTCCTCCACTCTCTCTCTCCGTGCGCGCAACCGAGGAACGTCGACGACATGTGGATGATTTTTGATAATGCAGAAATTTGAACACCCACCTCCCTTGCAGACACCCTCTCCCTTTACGACCACACACAAACACACATATCTGATCAAATATCTGTCAAAGAGAGCAGAGTTCAGACAGACAGAGCTGGGCTGTAGGCCTACAATAATCACATCAGGGAGATCTTCAGGAACTTTCCGTTAGTCAAGACTGAATGAGCTGCGTTCTCTGCTACGGCTAATTTGATTTATTGGGAAATTGACTGGAAATGTCCAAACTAAATATCAACTGAAGAAGAAGGGAGCTTAGTCAGCGTCTAGTTTTAAGACCTTCATTGTTTCAGCTGGTATTGTGCTTACATGCTGCATACTCCTAAATGAGTGTGTTTGATCTAATCACCACACAGCAGCACTGAGGATGCGATCAGATCCACTGGGATTATATTTGCGCAAATACCGACCACAAATAAAGTTAATGGTAAAACTGAATTTGGGTCAATACCACCAGCACCAACGTTATACTAGTTTAAACATACCAAAAATAAAATATGTTATGGTTCTGAACGTTTACTCCAGCTCTTTAACGTGCTCATCACTCTGTCGATTGTGTTTGTGTTTCCATATGCATATTCTTACACATTCTGCAACCAACAAAACATTTTGTTGTGCAACCCTGAGCCAAAATAACCACATCAGTTTGAATAAGAAACCAAGTGTTCTCATAATCAGCTACATTCTTTCAGCCATGGTACAACTCACAGGTCTGAGTGCTGCAGCAGTCCTTTATCTCATGCTCCCTTAGATTAAAATCACAATCAGTTCCATGTGCTGAGGTGTGCAGATATGAGATTTGGGAAAATGGAGCATGGATATCAGATCTGTACTCGGTACCAGCAGATACCCTGAGATGAGGTATCACAATCGAGAAAAAAAGTAGGATCCCTGATTCCTGCATAGCCTATGAATACTGCAGGCAGTGCACACAGTAGACAGTACAAAGAATAGGTGACAGCTAACTTCCCCCAATGCAGGTTAATCCTGCCATGTCCACAAGAAAGAACTTTATCACAGTTATTTATATGTACTAATTATTATTATTATTATTATTATTATTATACAATTTAATGTCATACTGTCCAAAGCAAACAGTGTAAGCTGTCAGATCGTGTGTAATTTAAATGAGCCACATGAGTTTTGTACCGTTTTCTTTTAATTTGGGGTGAAGATTTGGGATATTCATGCTTGAGCCATTAAACACAAGTCTTCAATATGCCTAGAAATAATGGGAAAACAGATTTCTCATCTGGTAAGGCCCTAAAGATCCACTTTTTACTTTGATACCTGCCAGGCTGAGCAAGATAGTTTCATTCAAAGTACTGCAATAATGTGTAAGCCTCATTTTAATGTCTGAGATGGTCCATTTGTTGCCTTGCCTGATTACCCTATGTACTTTTGGATGTTAGATCTGCAGCAGGAATACAGGTTGAGTAAAGGTACTAAGCCTTCCTCCATCTTTGTGAATAAAGGTGTTTCTTAATATGATGTTCAGATATTTGCACTCAATTTATGATGCCTAGAGGAATCAGTTCTTTATCCACTTTGCCCAGCATTCAGGGCCTCCTAGCTTCAAAAATAAATAGATTATTATTATTATGGTTTTTTATTTTTGATTTACTGAAAGTTATTAACAACAGGGTTCAAACAGTAAAATGCTTTCAAACATGTATGCAACAATTTTACTGAACTGAGTTGCTCTGGCCTGAGGTGGAGTTGTTCGAGGATTCCACCATGGACCATCACGGTTATTTGTAAAAGGTGGTGGTCAGTTGTAGCTGGGTACATTTTCCTGACATTGTATAATTGTTGAACATTTAGATTTATTTTTATAAGGAGGGCAAGAAAATGCATAGATAACATGCTCAGTTGTTTTCATTCTAAATCTAATATATTTCACATTGTAAAATGTAAAATGGAATATTAAAAAAGATTGTGGTAAATAGCATGGAGAGCTTAGGTCTTGAAATCGGTTCACACTTGGCTGAACATATGATGTGCGAAAGTAGTATGGAGTGCTCATGTCTGCCATCATAACAGCACATTAAATATTCATTAGCTGTGTGGCTGAATGACCAATCTTTACACTGACCACTAGATTTGGCTTTCCCAATCTCATGTATAAATTAATGTCACTACAAGATTACATCCTCAGTACAATAAAGCTGCCCTCTGACACTAATGACATAGATTATTCCAATATTACTGTCATATGACTTCAGACATAATCTAAACTAAACAGGGTATGTCAGGGTGGACTGACCCAGATTTAATCTATTCTTGAGAAGAAATTGCTTCTGAAGTCATCATGCTTTCATTTTAAATTTTCACTTAAAAAAATCCAAATTTTTACAGATTATCATATACTTTCTAGGACTTTAATCTTCAAAGATCACTGAAAGTTCTTATGCTAAACTCTTAAAAGTTATTATATCAGTGTACTTGACTTAAATCTAACTATGCTGTTGATTCCACTAATATAATTGGAGTCTATCTGCTATCAGTTAACAGATCAGTTGAGTAACGTGGGCGGCTCAGCCGTGCACTCCACAGGGGAAATCTGCAGACAGTTTTGTTGAATTTCAAGGTAGCTAAGTTATTAAATATTCTAATTTGTGAGCCTTGATTTCATTATTCGCTGCTGCATTTTGGCAGGCCATATCTGGCATCTGCAGTGGTGAAACTCATTGTAGGCTAATGCTGATGTTCTGTGAATACTAGCTAACATTGATAAAACTAAGGTAACAAAGTAAAATCTTTATGGCCATACGCTTCACATTAGAGCCCTAACACCTCATTGAAAGTTGTGCCTGAATTGTCTGACTTCATTTTTAAACTTAAAACGCTAATTTAATATGCAGAATAAGAGTTCCACATACAGGCAAGGTTTTTAAGTAGAGGGATGCAAGGATTAAGGTAGATTATGTCTCTGGTTCTGCTGCATCAGTTCTGATCCTTTTTTCAAATTGTCTGTTGTGAGTCTGAAAATGTTACTAGAGTTCAAAGCCAAATCTGTGCAGTACTCTCTTAATGATATAAACTCTAATCTGGCTCATTGTCTCAATAGTCATGAATAACTAGTGTCTATTTGTTTCACATTAAGTTATTACCACTACCATCATAAACAATACCAATACAACAATATGAAAAATATGTATTTATGCAGTAAGTGAAAATTTAAAAATACCTTCCAGACATGTTTTAAGACATACTAAAATATGTACTATACTAATATGTATTTTACTCCACAGAAGAGTTCAATTACCTGGTTAAATTTTCTGAAAAGCATGTCTACTCCTTCTCCCTCACTGGAAAAATCTAAAATCTAAGAATATGTAAAATTGTTTTAAAACTTTAACTGGGTGCTCCATTGAAAAGTCTTCACATGGTGAAAGTATCCAGGAGGTCTCAAATTTCCACATCACACTTGATTAAGTATCACACTGGACCATGATTGGCTTGGTCTCTTAGGTGAGATTTACAGTGAGCAAAGCAATCTGCACCCCAGCACATCAGTTTGAATCCTCATGATAACAAAACAGTTCCGTGGCTGGATGTTTTGGATGCTTTTCCCTTATTGCATTAGATTATTCTTTCTTGAAAGGATTTTCTGAGTAAACAACTGTGACCGCAAACCGTCCAAAACATCAGGGCTCGTCCCTACCGACAACAGACGTCATTTAAAGGGGAAGGTGGCTGTCACGTGGCCATGACAACTTCCTGTTTACTGCCCGATGTACCTTCAGACTGTAGTACACAGATTGCAACACCACTCTGCACTGCTGGGGCTTTCATCCATAACAGCGTATGCAGCAGTGAGACCCTGCAGCCACAGGACTGACTTCTGTATAACTTTCATCCTTTTATCATCATGGTCGTGGTTTCTCAGGATACATGAAGACGTGACATTGAGGAAACGTGAGCAGGCCGGGGAGGATCCTGGAGATTTCCTGACTCCAGCTGTTCGGAGTTCAGTTAGGTGGTGCTGCGGGTCGGGCATCACTTCACCTGCTGTCAGAAACGCAAACCAAACAGTGGTGATGTCGAGGACTACAAAGGTCTGACATTGTCTCAAATGAGTGTACCAGGGGTTTGAGTTAGTTGAAAAGACCAACCTACGCCAAGGAAGCTGAACTAGCCTGTTAGCTAGTGCTAACTCGGTAGCATCCCCGCCGTGCTGTGAGTGGCTGGCTGTGCGGGCTGGCTACAGACTTGTGTTCGGAGAGTGGAGCAGCTCGCCGGTGCCCTGAATTCAGGAAGAGTCCCCGGCTCTGGCCCCCTCAAGCGGGCAGTCAGGAAGAAGCTGGCTGGGAAGGGATGGCCTGGTCGGTCTTCCCGTTCCAAAGGACAAGGCTCTGCGGTGTTTGAAGGAGGTCGAGTTCGGCTAGAGGCCACCACCGCGAGTCGTGGCGCTATGATGGGCGCCTCCCCCTCCGCGGCCGGCGGCTTCACGGCCTTCGGTCTGTCGGTCAGAAAGAGCGAGGAAATAGCGGATTTGATAGATTTGTTTTCCAAGATGCAGTACAGAGCAAAGGAAGTCACTCCGCGGGTAAGATTTGGCGTCATCATTCGATGTTCTTTAGCTACTTTACAATCTCCCATTATTTTGTGCGTGTGATTAGCCGAACTGCCTTGCGGAATTAAGGAAATAAAGTGACCTTGTACACCAGCCAAACAGCATATACTGTAGGTAGTGATGCATGACCCCTGACCAACTTTTAGGATGAACTGCTCAGTTCGGCATGTATGTGATCCACCAAGATGGACTTAATGTGGATAAATGGACAGTGTTGTTATGGACAGACACAGCTCAGACCAGGGGTTATTTTGATGCATGTTTGTGTTGCCGGTGCAGCCCCTCTCCTGTACTCGCGTCCTTCATTCATATCTCAAATGGATGAGATTTTGTTGAAAAACTGCATAGCTAAGTGTATTTAATTTTAACCCAACTGAATATAGTTTTTCTGATGATCGTCAATGCCACACATGAATGGTGTTAAGCCTTACACTCAGTAGAGTGACATTGATTATGTATGAGATATTACCTTCACTGGCTTTGCATCTAAGTTTGCCATCTGCCACAGAACATCTGGATCTTCTTGCACAGTATGTGTTAATTACTTTTAGAGGGTTTTAATAGATCTGTGACTGATTTAAATTTGTGGATATACCTTCTGTATAAAAACCTAGACATGTGTGATTGATCAGTGTCTAATGTAATAATGCAAACTGCAGCCCTGTTTCAAGGACTTTTAAATGATAATATATTTTTCAAAAATAGTACAATTTCTCAGTTCCAGCATTTGATATGTTGTCTTTGTGTTATTGTCAATTAAATATGTGTTTTGCAAATCATCGTATTCCGTTTGGAAACAGGCTTGTACAGGGATGAAACTGGACTCTGTGGCCAGACCTTGCAATATCAAGTTTAGCAAACCATTTATTTTGATGTTAAAGGACCCCTCCCATTTTACAGGTAAAAGATTAGGTTCTTTTAAACCACAAGAATAACTTTTATTTTTGTTTCCCCCCAGGTGGAGCTGATAGAGAAGCGTTGTCTGGAGTTATTTGCCAGAGATTACAAGTACAGTATCATCCACAACTCCAATGGAGAAGTGTGTGGCCATTATCCCCGGCAGATAGTTTTCCTGGAGTATGAATGCACGGATGCCGAGAGAGACAGGTATCTCTCCACTACTCAGTCAGTCCATCATTTTCAGATACAAAGTCCAGTCCACTCAGTTACCAATTACCCCTGTGTTTGTTTGTGTCACTCATCTAATCCTGCACACCTTACTGTAGTGCAGGGAGCAAAGGTCAGCCTCCATCTCCAGCCCCTCTGATCATATCAAGACAGCAGGAGGGTAAAATGACTGTTCTGTCACATGAGGACACATTGTTGCCAGAAATAGGAAATATGAAGTGATTCAATAAATCCCTATTTTTCACTGCTGATTAATACAGTTGAACTATTTCCCACTGTTGTGCTGGAAATGGAAGATGAGCTTTACCATAGCAGACTTTCATATTCTTAATAAAAATGCCTCCCTGTCTGGCAAATCCCTCGTGTGCACAGAATATGTTTCCTCACAGCATAATGTTTCCATTTCATAGTCTGTCCTGCAATTTCCCATGATTCCAAGTAATAAACTGGGAATTTCGGTTATTCAAAGTAGCACCCGAGTTGGCAATAAACTCATTTACAAAGTGGTTTCTAGGCATTATTATGTGTAGTGACATGGAGTATGTAGTGTTGTTGAAACAGTTGTCAGGTGATAAAGTCAGTTTATAAGTTCATGGACAGAAAAGCTATTTTTGTCTTATCCAGTGAATTAGATACCTGAAAGAACAGGCTTTACCATTTTGATGCAAAAACAATAAAAGCATTTAAACTGTAACAAATCATCAGTCCACAGAAAATTATACGGCAACTGTTTTGATAATCAATTAATTGGTTCAGTCATTTTCCAAGAAATCTCTGGTTTCAGCTTCTTAAATGTACTGTGTGTAATGTAATGTATTTATGTTGATCTTGTCAGACAACTTCCTGACCATGAAATGATGATCCGCTGGGTTGTCCCACTCCTCACCAGATGATGGCTGTTTTGTTGTTTGTCATCTGAAACGGGTGCAAAGAAGAATACATTTAGCTGTTTTCATGTAGTTCATGTATTTCCTGTTATAGACATCACTACAAAAATAACCTGGAAACACTAATGTGGACACAGACTGTCTTCACACACAAATCGCCTTTGAAAGTTTAGACAGCTTAATGCAGACGTTGTCTCAGTCAGAGAAAACCCTTTCTGCTTATTGCCAGTTCACTCTTGATTACATTAGATGTTCATGAGGCCTGTTGAATGTACGCTGTAACGTATTTAACCCTTTAGATAATCACTCAAGTGTTTGTGCTTTCAGATCCAGAACAGCAGCAGACAGGCAGTCTATATCGGTGAACGGCTGAATGTTCCGCTTAACTGTAACTTACATCTCAGAGAATCAGACCAATCCAGTGTCAGCAGTGATGGGTTGTTTCAGCTGACTCTGCAGTGCAGCAATGCTGACAGAGATGTCAAGTGCTTCATAATTGCATTATCTGTATGACTGTTTAATTAAATTGAAATGATGAAACAGAAGGACTGATGGATACCATGGCGGTCTGTGTGTGCAGGTTTGAGAGCACAGTGCAGATCAGTAAGCTGCAGGACCTGGTGAACCGGAGCAAGCTGGCTCGCTGCAGAGGGAGGTTCGTCTGTCCTGTCATCCTCTACAATGGCAAGGTACTGCTGCTCAGCTGGAAGATAGGTTCAGCTTTCCCTCAACAAGCTGACAAATTCCAAGGCATTGTGTTCAAGTTCTCTCTTCAATTGCAGTGTCCCCTGTTCTGTCTTCACTGTGAACAAATAACGGCAAAACAATAATAATATTTAGATGACCGATGAAATAATGCAGACAACTCCAGAGCCCGATATGACATCAGATCCATGTGGTTTAGGCTGCATTGACAACAGCATTTGTTTGCACTGATGGAGTGTCAACTCACCTAAGGAATCACACTTGTGCCTCATGCACCACAGACCTGAACACCCTGTGAATCACAGCAGAAGGTGTATTTGAGGCAGAGAGAGGTTTAGGGATCTGTGCAAACAAGATTCCAACAGTGGAGCGTCTGCGTTGCCTCCGACATTACATCTTGTGTACCAGTCTGGTTTGTTTGTTCTCCAGTTACAAAAATGAAATCAATACCAGTCATGCAAATAGCTTTTTTCTTTGTCAGTTGGTTAAAACTCTTGGCAAAAAATTCAGTCAGATTTACATTTCAACATTACATTTCACAGTTTCCCAGACATTGGGAAGACCCCCTCTCTTGACATGGGAGTGATTAACAATGGTGTTGATGGTCTTGCCATCAACACAATTAATGCTCATTTAACCACAAATGCATGGCCTTGAGTTGTCTGAACAATGAAACCTTGCTGTGACTGCTGCAAAAATGGGAAATTAAAATAACATCATTTTGTCCGAGTTCCTCTCAAAGAAAACATAGCCTGGTTGAAATCTAAAGGTGAGTGTGTTTGTTATGAAACTGTAGTCACGACACCTTTGTGATAAAACACAGTAACAGGGACAGAACCAGGGCTGGTTATGGAGCTAAAATAAATACTTCAAAGTGTCACTGCTTCTGAGAATAAAATGAGCAGACTTTCTGTGACCAGCACTACCTCTTTTCTGTATGTTTAGGCTGGACAGGTGACAAGATTATTAATAACTGCATTTCTTCTGCATGATACAACTCCACTCCACTCGCTTTTGTTTCCAGGTACTTTTCTCGACTTCTTTCCCATTGTGGATAGTACTCCCTCACTGTTGGTGGGACGTTGTCATAGCGATGCCGCTCCCCCCTCACTTTTCCAGCAGTTGGGGAAGCAACACATTGGAGCTTAACTTGGGTCCTGAGAAGCTGCAGCCTTTCTTCACAGGGAAACTGTAACCTACAAACTATTGATAAAATGAGAGCCTCAGTGCTAACCGTTTCCTCTGCTATACTCACATTCACCATCATGTTCTCATTTGCTCAACCACACACTCATAACGCTCATAAAGGAGCTATACTGCCTTTATTAAAAGGATATCTCAGAGCAGGTATACGCCACCTTTAAATATCAGCTCAGCGGCTTATATGGGTTGAGTGAGAAAGGAAAATGGCAGTTGTTGGCAGCTTCGCTATTTAAAAAAAATGCTGGGTTTGTCTGGGATGTCCTGTCATCCTTTACTGTGTGAGAGATGACTTTAGTGACTCCATCCTCTAACCAATGAGTGGCCTGCAGTGTTTTCACATTATTGACTCAGCTCTCTTGGAATTTCGTTCGAGATGATACCAAACAAGGTACTGCTGCCAGGTACTTTGCACAATGGAAAAAGAAAAAAGAATGTACAGTGTTGAGTTGAGCTGAGCTGCAGCTGAAAAGGCCTGAAAGATTGTAACTTTACTTTACGTGATGGTACGAGCAGTAAAACAACACTGATCCTGATTCTTCCTCCTTACAGCATATATGCCGGTCGTCCACTCTGGCAGGATGGGGAGAGCTGTACGGACGCACGGGCTACAACTACATCTTCTCAGGTACAACACACACACATACACACACAGACACAGACACAGACACAGACACACACACACACACACACACACAGACACACATACACACGCACACACAACTTTAATTTAGCCTAAACAGGGGAAGTTGTGGCTGACTTGTTTTCCATGGGAGGAGGTTTCAGTTCCATGTGTGCTCTCTGACCTGTGAATAGTTGCAGCAGTTGTCAGACAGCTGTCAAACCTTTCCTATTGAGACTTGCTGTTCCTCTAAATGGCCAGAGGTTAGCTTTATTCAGAATCACCAAGTCATCAGAGAGAAACATGTCTGTCCAGCTCATACTATAATGAATGAATAATGACAAAATTATGATAAAAATAAGCTAAACATCTTCACTTAAATGGATATTCTGTATTAAGCAAAAACAAAAAGCACAAAGCAAAACAGTCTGATTTTTGTAGTTGTGGCCATCATTTCTCTCAGTTTTAAAAACACTGTCATCTCAGAGTAAATAGCAGAGATCTGGGAATGCTGCGACTGAGCAGAAAGCAGAAGGGGACGAACGAGATCCCCTCACTTTTCAAACTTATTTTTACGGTATGGTTATTTTAAAACATTTTGTAACTGAATTGACAGAACCGTTACTCTACTGATATAAATCGTTGACATGATATAAAATGACATACACTGTGAGAAGATTTTGGCCATATCGCACACCCCTTTTGGTTAATGTGCTGGTTATTTTCTCAATTAATCGATTAGTCATTTGGTTTATGAAACAGACCAAATGATGAAGTCAGAAAACAATGAAAAATGCCAGTCACGATATTCTAGAGCAAAAGGTCAGATTGCTAAATGTTTTGTTCAACCAACTATCCAAAACCTCAGAATATTCAGTTTACCTGGAACCATCAAACATTTGGCTTTTTGCTGGAAAAACAACTGAAATGATTAATCAGTTACCAAAATAACTGTATGGTGGTTCCAACTAAACTATTGATTTTATTTGTCTGACTGCTCATGCTTCTGAATGAGTTAAAGTGGTAGTTTGGAAGAGTCCTGGTAGATTTTGGGACACCTGTAGTTACTGGGGGTAACAGCAAATGCAGTTCAACACTACAGGACACATAGTTCTGGGGGCAACAAAACAAACTAATGTCGTATTAATAAAGAAGTCAGGCAGTAATTAGTCTTCGTCCATCAGTCTGTGAGCAACAGTGATCTGATTTTATGCTGCACACAGCATGAGTCTGCAGACAGCAGAGCACAGTGAAAGAAGTTGGTTACCTCGCTGAGAAGTTGGAGGTTTGCAGCCTGCAGCTCATCATCTAACAGCTCACTGTGGCTGCTCCTTCATGCTCCATTACTCCCTGAAATATTTCACACTGATCCGCTGTCAGAAATGCAGAAAATGACCATCTTGTTTTGTAGGTGATTGTTTTGCTGGATGATAGTAGTAACTCATTGACACATTTGCATCGTGTTTCGCCAGTTCAGTGCTTTTAATGTGAAGATGCAGCAGCAGGAAATGATCAGTTTGCATTAGCAGTAACTTAATACAGCATTGTTTTGTGGGAATGTCGAGATCAATACCCAGTTCATAATACTGCAAATATATAAATAGTGCAATACTTTTATGAGTAATAGGAGGTATTGTGTTCACTCGTTTGAGGCTAGATCGTGGCTTAACAGTCATTCAATCCAATGAAAGTCTTCAAGATTCTAGCTTTGCGTGTTGCATTGTAAATCGGGTATAAACTGAAATCATCCTCTAAATCAGTGGATCCCAAATGGATTTTGTGACAACCATATAATATTATTGCAATATACAACTAAAACATAAGCCTCTTGTCTGTAGTCTGTGTCAGGAATATTGATTGTGGTGGATGTGTGTGTTTCCAGGTCAGAGTTTCTTCCTGAGGTGCTGGTCTTGGTGGAGCTTTGTTGGGATCTGTGGTGGACTTTTGAGTACTGTTACTTTTTGTGGTTGTGAACTGAATTGGACTGAACTGTTTTGGGGTTGTGGAGAAAATAAATCAGAGGCTTTACCAAGTGGATTGAACACTTGGATTGTGTGATGAGTCTTTCACACACACTAATGATTCTTGCTGCTTCTTATATGTGATCACTCCAAAGAGAAGTCCAGCTTCTTGTGCTCAGGTTACACTGGTCTGAAGCAGTGAGGATCTGTGGTCAGAACGGGTTCCAAACCCTCCCTGAAGTTCCAGATTTCTAAAATACTTCTCTCATAGCCCAAACAAACTATTAGCAAAAGAAGTTATGTGGGGAAGCTTTGCTGACGGGGCTTTTGCATTACCGCCATTCATTTGGCAAATGCCTTCATCCAAAGCACTTACAATAAGTGCATTCAACCTCCATGAGAACAAGAGCTAAATGCCATCAGAAAGTGCATCCTTCCCAAACAAACAACTGGGAGTGTGCTGAGTCAAACTTGCTGTGTCAGCTGCCCTGTCTGTATTTATTATGACATACACAAAAGTCCTTCAGATGAGTTGCTGGGAGTGAGAGCAGCTTATGTGGATCTACTGAAGATGATTAATATATTCCAATTGATCAGAAGGTGTGCTGATTTACACCTTTACTTAAACGGAGAAATCGTTCCCACGAATCCGAGGGTGATGATGTGTCAGCAGTTTTTCAATTTCTGGCATATTGTGCTTGGTTTATTTGTCAGTGTTCAATGAAACATGATTAGCTTTGTTGTTAAGTTATTGTAATCCATCAGTTACAAGCATGGTGTTGGCCTATGACCTGTCTGCAGTTCCACCTGTTTTCATCACAAAAAACTTTTGGAATGTAGTCAAATGTAGACCACATCCCAGAGCCTCACATATGCTGAACAGATGTTGATATTCAAGAGTTAGAAAAGCTCGCAACAATATATCAGCCAACTGTTTTGTAAACATAAATGTCTTATATAAACACATGTTTTTGATATGGGTCCCTTAAACGTGATTGAGATAAGTAGTGAGGGGCATAAATTCTAGGATAAATGTAAAATTATTTTGTAAATACAGTTACTGTAAGTTTGAGTCATTAGCCTCACTGAAGTTATTCATCTTGTACACTTTTTTTCAGGGGGCAGTGATGACACGTGGACCGAGTCTGAGGAGGTTCCAGAGGATGACAGTGCAGTCAGGTAATCACATCACTTGAATTAGATAAGTGTACGATGAACCTCAGACACTGGTCTGTCCGTGAGTTAAGTCGGCATGTGGCACTAATCACTTGTGACAGGATTAAAACAACAATGAATGACCTCAATGTTAAAAGTGTTGCGTTACTGTCTGAAAGACTACCTCTAAACTTCTCATCAAGGTAAAACATCTGCCTCGACAAAGACATTTTTTTTGTCAGTCTTTCTCTTTGAATTTTCCTTCTCCTCCCCTGCCTCCCTCACACTCTGTCTCTCCCTCCTTCCCTCTCCTCCCCTCTGCTCAGGAACGGGGACTCCCAGCTCTTTGACAAGGTTCGAGGCCACGACATTAAGCTGCTACGTTACCTCTCGGTTCGCTACATCTGTGACCTGATGGTGGAGAACAAGAAGGTTAAGTTTGGCCTAAAGTAAGGAACAGCATGGACTAGTTCATCCACACTCTGGCTGTTATTTAGGTCATCTTTTCCTCTGGACTTAGTAGGTAGAAACCTTACGGGAGGCATCTGACTATTCACTCATTGTGTTCATTATTTGCTTCAGATTTTTGCAGATTCTACAATGAATTGAGTTTGAGTGTATTCAGTGTGCTCATGATTATTTCAGAGCTGGGCAGGCTTGAGACTGACTTCATTTTTTCCAGCTCAGTGTATATACAGTAGAGCTCGGCAATCGCTGTCACGTCATTCTGGTATTTTAAGGACTAATTCACTTAACTTGATGAGCAGTAGCCGATTTTACTGTGTCACAGCAGTTTAAAGATGGATGTTTCATAAAATAACTTCAGTACAATGTATTACTTTCAATTCAGGAACACACACTTAACAATCAAGGGTGGGTTGTAGTCAGTGTGTCACAAAATGTTAAGTAAAGCCCAACTTATGTTGCAAAATATACACTGATTCTGCTGGAGCTGTGATAAGCCATAAAAGGCCCTCTCTGCTGTTAAAATATTGTACACGCCCATGAAGGCTCACAGTGTGTCTCATCTGGCTCTTTGTGTCTTTCTTTCTGTTTCTGCAGCGTGACATCCTCTGAGAAGGCGGACAAGGCCCAACGCTATGCAGACTTCACCTTGCTCTCTGTGCCTTACCCAGGTAAACTCCTGGCGTTAACATGCTCAGTCACTCCACTTGAGCTTCACTGGTACGCGGCCTGGGCCGATACTGTTTATCAGCAGATAACAGCTCACTGTGGATATGTAGGTACTGGTGCGCTGACACTGTGGTACAGTCATGCTGCAGCTCGTCCACTGGAGAGCACTGACAAGTTTACTTTTACACTGAAAGAAATCCTCCTCAGCATATACACCTTGGTCACAGATTTCACAAATCCTCATCATAAAGCTCTCTGAAAAATCGACCAATAAACAGTATTGTTGTCAGATTTTTAGAAATACTTTAATGTCTATATTGGTGTCGGCTTTGGGCTGTAAACACTGGTTGAATTGCCTTTTCTGTTTGTCTCACTGAGTATAGTTAGGAACAGTGTTGGGCTGCATAGAGATTTTGTGTCTACTGAACTGCAGATACAGAAAGACAAAAAGATATCAGAAACCCCACTGAGGTTAATTTTCCTTGATTTAATACATCTAAAGGAATGGGTCTATTTGAGTAAATTCTGGAGGCCAATCAAATTTTGAATCTTTTTTAATCCAGATATCTAACTTGTGTCTTGTAACAGACCTCTGCAACACAAAAAAGATGCCAAATCATCTTTTAGAAGTCCATTACAAAAGAGCATATAGTAGAAAATCCCTGGCGATAACCCCTTAAAGGAAGGCAGCAGAAACGATGCACAGGCACTGTTTGATCACTATAGAATTTAAATGGAGCGAAAATGCCTGTGCCTGTACCTCACACCAGCAACGTATGAACAGTTTATTACTTGAATTTTGAAGATAATGGTCACATTCAGTGGCTTCTTCTAAAAATCATGACTGAGTGTGCTGAATGTGTGTGAATATGTTTTTTCTTTTTTTTTTAGGGTGTGAGTTTTTTAAGGACTATAAAGACAGAGACTACACAGCAGAGGGTCTGGTGTTCAACTGGAATCAGGTATGGAGGCTGTTGTGAGTCTGCTCTGTCTGCGTTTATGCACGAGTTTGACTCTGCTGTACTAATCTGATATCACTGTGTCTCCACTGACAGGACTATGTGGATGCTCCTTTGACAATCCCTGTGTGCTTTACTCAGAACTTGAACATTGACTGGACTCAGTACCAGGTGAGCGCTCCGCACACAGTTTCACTCAGCTGTACACACTGTACCAGCTGTGACTCACTGTTTCTCTGTACTATTTGTGGTGTGTCAGTGCCATCTGTCGTCCAACCTGCAAAGTGCTGTGGTCATGATTCACAACCACTTGCACTGCACACGCACAGTGATAGTCATAGTGTGGTTTAAACCTCAGTGACGAGGACTGTGTAGCCAAACATTGTTCGAACCCACAGAACTCCAAAACGACCATATACATAAGGCTGAGTTTTGGGAAATGTGCATGAAATGACGGTGCAACTATAAAAAAACTTAATGACGTGGGTTTGAATATTTCATTTGGTTAAACAAAGAGCTGGGGCTGATGCAGAACACACTGCATGATTCTGATGATGTTTCCACCTTAGAGGGGGAATGTAAGAGAACACCGGTTGAAAACCCCACTGTGCAACCAGTGCATTTCTCCGTTGTGTTTACTCTGTGTGTGTGTGTGTGTGTGTGTGTGTGTGTGTGTGTGTGTGTGTGTGTGTGTGTGTGTGTTTTCAGTCATGGGACCTGGTGCAGCAGACCCAGAACTACCTGAAGCTGCTGCTCCACATCATCAACAGTGATGGTAGGTGGTGGTGGTGTTTGTGTTTGAGGGAGAGGGAGTCTTGGGTTATGGCAAAGAACTGCATCTAATGACTGATTTGCTTATTCTTTTCTTGTACTGAATATTCATATAGACAGATGTTACAACAAAGGCAGAGCCCAGTTGTTAGCAGATGTCAGAGTGAGGCTTTAAAATGCTTCCTGAGTTTTTGTTTACAATGATGCAGAGAAAATCTAAATGGTCATAATTCATTTTCTCTAAATCAGCTATCATATCTAATAGTTGACAATATAATATTGATCAGTATTTATTTAATCAAATAGTCATTTCGATGATTGGTAATAGTTTGATTCATTTTTCTGAACCAGACTCCCACAGGAGTCACTCTGGTTCGGCCTCTCAATGTGCAGATTTGTGCTGTTCTCTGTCTTATATAATCGTAAGATCGTTTAGATTTCTTTGTGTTTTGGATTGCTGGTCAGACATAACAAACACTTTGAAGATGTCGCTGCAGGTTCAGGGAAGTTGCATTTAACTGTTTTGTGAGATTTAACAGACAGAATGATTAATCAGCCACTTAATCAGTCAGAAACTAATCAGTTAGTTGCAGCTCTAGAAAATGCGAGCGTGTGGTGCTTGTTTCCCTAAATTCACCTGTTTCAAGTGTTCAATGCTGTGGCCCAGAACAAGAGCTATGCTAATACCCCGAGGAGAGTTAACATATTGCAGAATAGATTACTGACTGCATTAATCAGCTGCTTAGAAAGCCGTGACACGTGACTAGGGTGCATAAATGAACGTGAATGTTTTGCCATATTCTGCCTAATCAAAATATATTATTATTAATTTGATTCCATTTTAAAGTACCTTATTTAATCAGGATGGTAATTTGTAAATCTTGTTGTTTGAGGCCCAACACAGAACGAGCTTTTGCAAAAGGAAGAGCAGCAAGAAAAGGAGGAAAACATACAAAGCATTTGAACCATAAAAAACACAATTCCCAACAAAGAACTGACCTAAACAACTGCACTAACACTTTTTTTAACATTCACCATCACAACTTCATCAAGTGATAATATGTCAGTTGCACTGACATGAATCTTACACACTGGTCTTTTAAGGATAGTTTGAAAATGGATTTTATTTCCCACTGCACACTGAATATGCTTGTTGTTATTCACAATCCTGCACCGCTGTCTTCCCACTTTCATCGCTCGGTGTTGTATCATCTGATTTTCTCTTCTAGTGCTCGTGACGTGCTTCTCTGTTGTAAATGATAAATCCAGTCTCTTCATAATTCACTTGTGATCCTGCACAGAGCAGTACACAGCGCTGCTGATGGTCTGGAAGGTGATGTTGTGTGTTGTTTCAGATGAGAGTGGCCTCCTGGTGCACTGCATATCAGGCTGGGACAGAACGCCTCTGTTTGTGTCGCTCCTCAGGCTCTCTCTGTGGGCAGTAAGTTCTTACTTTTTCTCCCTCTTCTGTCTTTTCAACTCCTGTATTCTTCCCTGATGTTTCTCCACATGACACCCAGTCACCAGGCAGCTCATTTTGCCCCTCCAACATTCATTAGTGACTTCAGTAATCCCACGCTGAATCCATCTGCCGTGGCCCCAGCACCCGTCCTCATTCATACCTCTCCACATAAAACGAATTAACCATTTAAAACACAAGCTTTAATGAGTCTCTTCTGTTTCCACTGCCTTCATTAAAAATAGAGCCCTTGTGTTATAGTTATGTTTTTTTTTCCCTCAAGACATGGTTCATACTGGAAGCTTCTCATGAAACCACAGACCACACATATGGAATGCTTTTCAAACAGAATAAGAAATCCAGTTTGGGTGTCCGGAACTGCTTGACGCACTGTGGATGATTGGCCCATAGTGTTTTATTTAACACGGGATGTTTGAAATGTTTGACTCGTGTATTTTTCACAGGACGGCGCCGTGCACGCCAGCCTGGAGCCGGCCCAGATCCTATATCTGACCATCGCTTACGACTGGTTCCTCTTCGGGTAAAAATACTCATCACTATCATCATTTCATGACATCTCCATGAACCATAGCTCACAGCGCATTAGCTGGTATGAATACTTTAAAGGTGCATTTGCAACTTGTCGGTGCCATCTGGCTTGAGAGGCACCATGTTTGCAACGCATAATTGAAAAGTGGCTGGTTAATAAAGCACTGGGAGCAGTGGGAGAGGGGGGGCGGGGCAACATTGGGCAAGTAGTACAGCTCTGGCTTTGCTCTTGACCATGTCTCTTATCCTCCCACTCTACACATTTTCTCTCTCACACACTCTCCCTCTTGAGGTTCTGCTTTCATAATTACCAGCATGATCTCTCCAATTTGAGCTCATCAGAGGCAGTCTCACATGAAGCCCCTTCACTGCCATCTAGCCCATGTAATTATACATCAGCAGGCTTAGGACACTGGCCAAGCAGAAAAGGTGTGTGTGTGTGTGTGTGTGTGTGTGTGTGTGTGTGTGTG